>CM060919.1:339980248-340200248 GCA_030737875.1 Allium sativum
AGGAATGTTAAGATTGACATTCCTGAAGCTTTTCAAGTTGGGGCTGTGATGGCCAAACTCCCGAAAAATTGGAGTGATTATCGAAAGAAACTTATGCATTCTTCAGAGGATTTCACGACGGAACAGATTCAAAAACATCTTCGAATTGAGGAAGAAACCAGAAATCGTGAGAAGAAAGTTTTTAACTCTACTGATGCTTCCAATATTAACAATGTTGGAAACGACAATAAAACCTCTGGAAAACGCAAAAGAGAAAACAACAGCAAAGGCAAGGGTGACTGCTACTTTTGCGGCAAACCTGTACATTACAAACGCGACTGCAGATTTTTCAAAAGACAGAAAAAGGAGCAAGGACAGAACAATAACCAGGGCAAAAAGAACAATCAAGGCACTTTCAACAAGGCGAACATGGTTGAACAGGAAGATTCAGAAATCGTTGCCATGGTTTCAAGAATGAACATCGATATGATCACAGAACTGAACATGGCAGATACTACCAAAGATAATGATTGGTGGTATGACTCTGGGGCTACTATTCACGTATGCAACAACCAGTCGCTGTTCAAATCATATGAGAAGGTTTCTGACGATACTAAAGTACTTATGGGAAACTATAATGCTTCAAATGTCGTTGGAAAAGGAAGCGTAGAATTAGAGTTCACTTCTGGCAAAAGGATTGTTCTTGTTAATGTTTTACATGTTCCAGAAATCAGAAAAAATCTGGTTTCTGCAAGTCTTCTATGTAATAAGGGCGTTAAGGGTGTTTTAGACGGTAATAGTCTTATTCTGTCCAAGGGTGGTATGTTTGTTGGGAAAGGATATGCTTGTAATGGTATGTTTAAATTAAGTATTAATAAAATGAACGAATTTGCTTATGTTGTCGATTCATTTCATTTATGGCATAATAGATTAGCACATCTAAATTACAAAAATTTACAATTTATGTCTAAAGAAGGAATGATTTCATATGATAGTGTACACCAATCTAAATGTGAAATTTGCATTGAAGCAAAGATGTGCAAAAAGCCATTTCCAAAATCTGAAAGGAATACTAAACTACCTGAATTAATACATTCAGATATTTGTGAATTAAATGGTATATTGACTAGAGGTGGCAATAGGTACTTTATCACGTTTATAGATGATTATTCTAGATACACACACGTCTACTTAATGAAATCAAAAGATCAAGCTTTTGAAATGTTTAAGCGTTTCAAAACCAATGTTGAGAATCAAAAGGAAAAGAAGATTAAGGTGTTGCGAAGTGATAGAGGTGGGGAATATTTTTCCTTGGAATTTTCATCCTTTTGCGAAGAAAATGGAATTATTCATCAATCAAGCGCACCTTATAACCCACAGCAAAATGGACTGGCTGAACGAAAAAATAGAACATTGGTTGAAATGACTAATGCTCTGATTTTAAATGCTAAACAACATGTCAATTTGTGGGGAGAAGCACTCTTAACGGCATGCCATTTGCATAACAGAATTCCATCAAAAAAGACTAAGACTTCTCCTTACGAATTATGGAAAGGAAGAAAACCAAACTTGAAATATCTAAGAGTT
Source organism: Allium sativum (assembly GCA_030737875.1). Lineage (NCBI taxonomy): Eukaryota > Viridiplantae > Streptophyta > Magnoliopsida > Asparagales > Amaryllidaceae > Allium > Allium sativum. The sequence continues at coordinate 339,981,815 of CM060919.1, forward strand.
TGGGGATGTTTAGCCTTTTATAGGGTCACAGATCCGAAAAGGATAAAACTTGGACCAAGAGCATTGAAAAGTATATTCGTAGGATATGCTGAAAATTCTAAAGCATACAGACTATTAGATATAGAATCTAATGTAATTGTGGAATCAAGAGATGTAGAATTCATCGAAAATAAATTTATATATGATTCCATGACAGTTTCGAATCCTGCACAAATCATCCACAAAAGGAATGATGAAAACATTGAATGTAATTCTCCAAATAAAAGGAGGCTTCAGGATGTTCCTGATGAACCTAGAAGAAGCCAAAGACCAAGGAAAGCCAAAAGCTTAGATCCTGACTTTGTCTCACCAGATGATATAGTTCACCTTGTTGTTGGTGATAGGGATAAATTACTCGATGAGACAATTTTTATTTTGAATAACGAAGAAGATCCTAAAACTTTTAAAGAAGCTATTACTTCAAGGGATGCTGCTTTCTGGAAAGATGCAATACAGGATGAGATGGATTCAATTCTATCCAACAACACTTGGGTTCTAACAGATTTACCAATTGGATCCAAACCAATTGGATGTAAATGGGTGTTTCGAAAGAAATATAATACAAATGGATTTGTTCAAACTTTCAAAGCAAGGCTAGTAGCCAAAGGATTTAGGCAAAAGGAAGGCATCGATTACTTTGATACATATGCTCCAGTCGCTAGACTAACATCAATAAGGATTCTTTTTGCTCTTGCGTCTATTCATGGATTATATGTGCATCAAATGGATGTCAAGACCGCTTTTCTTAATGGAGAATTAGACGAAGAGGTGTATATGGAACAACCGGAAGGATTCGTCATGAACGGAAATGAAAATAAGGTTTGCAAACTAGTTAAATCCTTATATGGATTAAAACAAGCACCAAAACAATGGCATGAGAAATTTGACTCTGTAATTTTGTCTAATGGCTTCAAGCGTAATAATGCTGACAAGTGCATTTACTCGAAATTTACAGATAAATATGGTGTTATAATATGCCTATATGTGGACGATATGCTCATATTTGGTACTAATATGGAAGGTATAAATGAGACAAAGAACTATTTAACTTCGTGTTTCAAAATGAAAGACCTAAACGAAGTTGATACTATTCTAGGAATTAAAGTAAGGAAACACCGTAAGGGATATGCTTTATGTCAATCTCACTACATTGAAAAGATACTTCTTAAATACAAGCATTTAAATTTTAAAGAAGAAAGCAGCCCTTATGATTCTTCTATCAAAATATTTGCAAATTCTAAAAGAGCAGTTGCTCAACTAGAATATGCAAGTGTGATCGGCAGTCTCATGTATGCCATGCATTGCACTCGTCCTGATATTTCTTATGCAGTGTGCAAACTGTCAAGGTATACAAATAATCCTAGTGTTTCACATTGGAAGGCAATCGGTAGAGTCTTAGGTTATCTTAAAAGAACAAGCAAATTAGGACTCTACTATGGAAATTTCCCAGCAGTTCTAGAAGGATACTCAGATGCAAGTGGTTCGACACCTGAAAATGAAAATAGAGGAACTACTGGATGGATTTTTACTTTTGGAGGGGGAGCTATATCATGGGCCTCCAAGAAACAAACAATTATCACACATTCCACAATGGAAGCAGAATTTGTTGCTTTGGATGTTTTAGCAAAGGAAGCAGAATGGCTAAGAAATCTGTTAACAGAGATAGAGTTGTGGCCACAACCATCATCAGCCATTTCTGTTTATTGTGATAGTGAAGCTACAATGTCTAGGGCATATAATTAGATTTATAACGGAAAATCTAGACATATAAGTTTGAGACATGCATATGTAAGGGAACTAATCGTGAATGGTATCATCACATTCACATGTGTAAGATCAAAGAAAAATTTGGCAGACCCATTAACCAAGGGATTACCAAGAGAAATGGTTAAAACAACTAGTTGTGAAATGGGTCTAAAACCTTTTTAATCACCTGCAATAGAAACCCAACCTTACGCTCTATAGCCTAAAGTTTAATGGGTAACAACAAGTTGCAGTTAAGTGATTGACAAACATGAGGGACTCATTGTTTGTAATGTTACGTTTTGTGGTGACCATTTGTCCATAGTAACAAAGGACGGAAAGAATGGACACCTATATGAACATAAGAAACAATGTTTCAATAAAGTTTGGATATAACTTTATACATGTTCATGAAAAACAGGAGGAAATTAATAACCAATCTACGGTTATGATATTTTACAGAAGCAAAATAATATTTATGTGTTCATGTATTTCGCTTCATCATATAGGATTTTGGTTTAAAGTATTTACTACCAAATATTCTGTTGAAATTTAAATATATGGACTAAAGAGAAAAGTTTAAACCAAAAGGTACTTTCTCATATGCATAAATAAATAATTATTACAATCTTGTGGGGGATTATTGGGAAGATTGCAATAAGTATTTGTCCCACATCGGCAAATATTATGTAGTATCTCTCCCTATATACTAATGTTTGGAATAGGATATTGTGAGACAAAACAACATGGGCTTGAGAATGACACAATGGCTTGGGCTCAATGGGTTTGGGGCCTATATAATATTATTATGGGTCAAAGATGGACACTTGGGGCACGTGGGCGCGTGCGTGACCGTACGGAACGGGTTCGCCTGTTGCGAACAGTCGTGATTTTTTGAACGGCATCGTCTCCTCGCGAGCAACGGTCACAACTGTTCGTCTCTTATTTATACGGCTCCTTCCCAAACCCAGATTAAATTCCGAATTCCTCTTCCTCCTTCTGCTTCTGTAAAACAAATAGTTTGTTGTATCCTGGAGGGATCTCGCTGCCATTAAAACCATCGATATAGTGGGGGCGATAAATTCCTTAAGGAAAACGTATTCTACGTGCCTCAAACGACATCATCCTCCGACTCTCTGGTTCAACCTGATTCGCAAATTTAATCAACAATACCTATATTCGACCACATCTTGTCATTATAAAGTTTTTCACATCATATACATTCAGTCAACAAATATATTATATTTTAAACCTTAGTTAATAGAAAGGAAGATAATTTATATGTAAATGAACTATTATTTTTGTAACGGTACTCATGTTTCTTAACACATCATTTCACTTATGATCTTTTACTAACTAAGCTCAAAAAAGAACAAAAATTTGAAAGAATGCCAATTTATACAAAAGGAAAAAAATTGGGACAACAAATGATGATGTGGTAGATCTCAACCCTTGGATTGATCCCTAAGTTCAACTCTATATGGGAACACAATATGATCTAATGGATAACATCTATTGTCACCAATTATGTTACATTTTCTGTCCAAATAAAGAACAAAGTATAAATTTCACAATGTTTTTTGTTTACTGAGCAATCATATTCCCAAATAAAAGTGTTAATTAGTCTATTACCCTATACAATAAAAAATATATCAATAGCAGCAAATATCTGTCCTGAAAAATGAATGAAGAAAAAAATTAAGACCCTGTCATAAAGTTCTAGAAAAAGGCAGTTTTATATTATGGTTGTTTTAGAAAAATGTATTTCTTCAAAAGAATTCAATAGTAAGGCTGTTTTCATTATGATTAAAGAGGACTAATACACCTATAAGTTTACTTTGTGCCACTTTATAAAATTATGAAGTAGAATGAAATGGGAAAAAAACATGCCTCTTATCTTGCTAATTATCTCGTTCACTTTCTTTATTATTGCATCAACATCTGACGCAAAACAATCCTTTCTTTAACAGAGATCATCTTTTATAAAGCAAGGGATCATCGGTTCATGGAGCTTACCTACAAATATTTGCAACTGGACAGGAATTTCCTGCAATAATTTAATCCAAGCAGTCACCAAAATCAATTTAAATAGCATGAATATGAAGTGGAACCTTGACATTTTTTTATTTTTTTGCCTTTTCTTCGCTTTGCATTCTCAACCTTCGCTTTGATAATCTTAATGGTCCAATTCATCGGCTCCAATTTGTTCCCAATGTAACCGAACTTAGTCTTGAAGGCAATGGCTGTACAGGAACTAACCCATTTAAAGTTAATTATCCCCCTTTTAAACATTCCTCATGGACTTGGTATGCCGCAACAATTTATCTATTTTGACTTATCTACTAATAATCTACAGGCAGTAGTCCTCAAGTGTAGGTAACGTTAGTCGAATTACTAAATCATCATATTCCCAAATAAAAATAAAAATTAATCTATTACCCTATACAATAAAAATTCTAAAAAAAAAACAATAGCAGAAAATGTCTGCCTTAAAAGTGAATGAAGCGAAAATTAAGATCTTGTTATAAAGTTCTAAGAAAAGGCGGTCATGCGTAGTGAAGATTGGAATAATACCTATATGTGTAGAAACCGACAATGTTTTATTACTAAACCTTGATATTGTATAGGTGCTTATATTGTCATTTGAAATTGCGATTGTTTAGCAAAAAGTTCAACAATACAATTGAGTTATGCCACGAACATGGGCAATTGAGTTATGCTACACACATGGGCAATCGAGTTAGAAAGATTGATTAAGCTGTACAGTTATTTATTGAAATTTGTAGTTGTATTCTTAATTTGTTACATCTATGGATATAATACAATTTATGGGACTCTATGCATTTCGTAAGAATGGAATGTCATGTCTTTGTATGGTCTAATACCTAATAAATATGTATGTTAATGATGATTTCATTTTGCTTTTCAAATTTTAGTCAACCCAATAGCAAGTTAAACTATTGTGCGCATAGCTTCATGTATATGATCATAGTCTTTTCAATCTCTTGTTATTTTGCTTGTTCTGAGAAAATTCGATGTTTTATTTTCCATCGTATTTGTTCGTCTGTTGTAGTAATGATGATTAGTTAATATAAAAATGTTGTACTTATAACTTGATAATTATTACGTACATTTTGAGCTATACTTTTTCTCATTAACACATAAATATACACACCATGGTAAATATGAGTTTTTTCACAATATCACTGAAGAATTGAATACATATTTGTGTTCATAAGAGATATCAGGTCCAGATATATTGAGCTAGCCGCCAATTTTCCCCTCTATCTGAGTCATTGTTTGTCTATGTTCATTTAGCAGTTATTTAATGCAAAATTCTAGTTGATATCATGAAACATAGACTTTAGGTAAACATAGAGGCTGCATTTATATGCTTTGACAAAATATTTACACAGACATGATAATTGACCATGAAATTTAGTTAAAACTGTATATATAATAGTCAAAGATGCATACATACAATAATAAAAAATGGGCTACATAAAACTTCAGTAAAATAAAGCAAGGAACCAATCTCTAAGGGTTATTTCACTTCTTTTTTTAATATGGATACAAATTTGTTTTTGATATATTGTACCCTTTACTTTTATAATACTGATACAAATTTGTTTTTCCACAAATGCATGCTTATGTCAATTTTTACTCCAGTAACCCTATCAGGCTCTCTTTAGTCAGAGCGTACAATCAACTTTGCCCTTATCAACAATTAAGGAGTGGACAAAGAGGCTTCACTCTTGCATGCAAACTAATTATGGTGTAATTGATACCTAAAAAGAATTTGAACCAAATTGGCATACTGACCTGTTTCACGTTTGTAACAGCATCAAATAGGTGCATATAAGAACTTATGAAGAACCAACATCCAAATACTATCGTGTGATATGCAAATTCATAAATCGATAAATTTGTGCAAACCAGAAGTTATATAGATGGTATCACTATAATTACAGAACACAAAAACATGCCTGGTGAGATGACTAATAAGCTATACTGCCCAAGACACGTACATTGAAGACATAAGTACACACTTTTTCTTATATGAACTTAAGTCGGATTTCTAGCCAAGGTGGTAAAAATGGCATGGTACAACAGTTATTTTGATGGAAAATGCGATAATAAAATATTCAGATTAAAGGATCATTCATAATACTATGACCACCAAAATAACTTTGCAGCAGACACATTTTACCCGATCGCGTTATTTTTTTACCAAATAATTTTCTAACTTGCCGATCTAGCTTGTGTTTCTAAGAATAAAGAACCTTGAGTTTTACCACATTAAAAAAACATCCACCAAGCTAAGAATATATAGACACTTGGTCAGTTATGAATATGGTTGGGTATACTTCCATATATTACTGTAAACAAAGGTCAATCTATAATTTTAATAATTATTGGCTTGAAACATCATCAAATAAATTTTGTTTTCATAGCATTAAACTGTGCACTGTTAATATAAAAGGAAATGTCAAATAAAAAATGGAAACACTTGCATTAAAGGTGGATAAAAAGACATGAACTGGACATATCAGTGAAATGAGAAAAATAATAGTAAAATATATATATATATATATATATATATATATATATATATATATATATATATATATATATATATATATATATTATTGGCAGAAAAAGATGACTATGAAATAGAAAGATCAATAAAAACCCCAACGTACTGAACAACTACTATTATGCTTACAAATAAAGATCAATCCCATCACCCAGTTCCCGTCACATATTTTTTCATCGCTTGAGTGAATTAACTGGGACAATAAACCATTTCATTAGGAAAAAAACAGATAGAAATCACGATCAAGAAAAGAACGCAAATACCACGGAATCAGATGTAACAGAGAATAAGTAGAAAGACCGATAAAATGTCATAATAGAAAATAAACTAAGTTTGAGTGTACAATAGTATAAAAGAAAAAAAAAACTAAATGCAGTATATGCATGATAATAAAACAGGAAACCATCTCCATTAGTGGTACAATATTATATCGTGAAGTAGGAAGTAAAAAGTAGAAGGTTGGAAAACATTCTTTATTACAGCAATCAAAAAACAATTTTTTTATACTCTTCTACAATACTTCTATAATCTACATAAATGAAGACACAAATAAAGAAACTACAATTTTTATGCAACCCCAAAATTAAATGAAAAATATGCTTTGGTCTAACCCAAGTTAATTTGAAAGTTTACCATGTCTAAAAGAAATCTGATATACGATGAGTTATTTTACTTAACATTATAATCCAATTGCGTGAAACCAAAAATCATGTAAATAATTTACATGAGATTCTAGCCAATGATTCACTGTATTGGAATATAGGCTGAATCAATGATGGTCTAGCAAATGATTCAAAATAGTATAGAAGAAACTAAAAGACGAAGGAAAAATTATTGATAACCAATAAAGCTTCATACAGAAAAAGTAAGATCAAAGTATTGCACTTTAATACCAACGGTAACTATAAAGTTTCCTATATCCAAATATGTTTAATCAAAATTTTATCCAACTACAACCAATGCAAAGACGCACCGTGGGCAAGGTTGGTACATGCAAAATGAAAATATATGTTTTGAGAACTCTATTTAAATACTAAAGAAAGAAGAGTCATTAAATAATCGTATAGGTAGAGGCAACTATAGGTAAGAAATAATCATTGGAAATGGATAACTATACCAAACTAAAGTAGAAATGTTTTCTTGGTAATTACCGATTTACCTTCTCAGCATATGCTAATTAGTTGAGCAGATGTATTTCCTACTTCTTGCATAGAAAGTTGAGCACACAAATTATTGCTTATGCTAAGAATTAGAAACAAAGAAAAGTATTTTTTTTTTGGGTGGTGCTAGGATAAACAGTTACAAAAGAGGAGATATAAAAGAAAGTGGAAAAGATCTGTAAGAACAAAACTAAAATAAAAAAAAAGGAAAATGATATAAATTATATTAATATCCATGGGAAAAAAACCTGAAGATCATTTGCAAGTATAGAATTTTATGCAGGTTCTACTTATGTTAGATTATCATTTTGACAACAGTTCCGAAAACAATAATATATACGAATTTGTCTAAGAAAAGATTAATAGAAGAATGATATAGATAAATATAGCTTTACAAAAAGTAGCACATACAGCTATGTATGAACGATAATTATATCCTTAAGTTAAAGGTCATACATTTTATAGCTTGGTTTGAGTCCAATTAATTAAAAAAAATCATGACAATCCCCAAATAAGTAATATTTATAGGATGGTTTGACTTCATCCAATTAGAGTAATAACAATCAGGTCAATTCCCAAAAAAAATAAACAGACATAATGTAGATTTTTTTTTTAAAATGTGTCAGGTGTTTTCTTGCGAATATTAAGTCAGTACACAAAAAGAAAGACAATATCAATAATATGTCAATTTGTTATATATGATTTGTAATGTGTAAGAGAGTTAAAAAAGACATGCTTACCATCTTACAATCAAATTTCCTCTTATTTTGTTTTACCATTGCCAAAATGCTCCTAGTCATGATTGTTATTAGCATATTTATTCAATAACTGCTCATGCGAAAGCTTTTTAGCAGAAGATTAACTCATAATCATGAAAAGCCAATTTATAATCAGGTAATATAGCTAACCTGAGTTATATAATAATAAAAATACTTGGAAGACTCTAGAAATTCCAAAGAACTCTATACATGTATATTTACTGTTAATATGTATAAAAATTTTACAATTTTAAGAAGCATGTAGTAAAAAAAATGTCATTTATTTTCCCACTTCGAGTTCCTTTGTTGCTAAATCAACAAATTTGTTATTAAAGTTACATCAGCCCAAAAAAAAGTTCAAAAACTAACCAACCAAAAGGATCAATGACAGAATCGGACAGATAATGCTGACCATTAGTATTTAAAATTAATACAATGTATACTGATATAAATGTATGTCTAAATGTAAATTGTTTTATATTCAGTATTAAAATGTCGAACATATTTAAAACTACCTATTCCGATTTTTGTTTGTTTAAAATGTAAGATCTGAATTCTGATTGCTGAATTCTTAAGTCTGATTGCTGAAATCTGATTGCTGAATTCTGAATAATCACATAATTGTTTGTTTAATTAAGCATTCAGAACAAAATTAATATATTCAGCATTCAAAACTAGAAATAAGAAGGAAAAAAGTTCTGAATGAAAATGTCTGAATGCTTAATCTATTCAGAACATTAACAAAATAACAATCAACATGTAAAGTTCTGATTAATTGATCAGAAGTCAGATTCAGAACATAATGAGAAAAACAAACGGAGCCGACAAAATTATATCTGGAAGAGAGGAAAGAAAACTAACAGGACCTAACATGGCAGTAACAGAAGATCGCAAATTTTATTGCATAACAATTGATTTTAATTAAAACAGTACCAAGTTACTGACCTTAGAAAGCCCTAGTTGTTGAGCAGGTCAAATTCATGGTTGAACAAACAGGTGGAGACGACGAACGTGGGCATTGTTGAGGTATAAATAGCGGGGATGGAAAGAGAGAGAGAGCAGCATCCGTAGATCAACGATTTGAAATTAGAAAAGAGGAATCGAGGAAAGAACGTGAACGTGACAACACGAATGAAATAGAGAAAGGAGCAGCGGTTATAAACGAAGAGATATACAGTATAAAACGGGTAAGTTAAAAAGAGGACAGATGTTGCAACCTAAATGTCTTGGTTTCTGCTCTCCAGTATAAGTAATAGATATAGACAAATAAAGACAAAACGATCCAACGGCTAATACTCTGTGTTCCTTGATTTGTGTTCAATTTTGTGTCTCAATAGCCGCTCCCTTTGTCAATGGGAAAGTCTAAAGGGACACAAACATAGACACAATTGGTGACACAATGCATCTTCACCATTGGATCTTCCCATGATTTGCACCTCTCCACATAAAGACAAAACGATCCAACGGCTAATACTCTGTGTTTCTTGATTTGTGTTCAATTTTGTGTCTCAATAGCCGCTCCCTTTGTCAATGGGAAAGTATAAAGGGACACAAAACATAGACACAATTGGTGACACAATGCATCTCCACCATTGGATCTTCCCATGATTTGCACCTCTCCACATAAAGACAAAACGATCCAACGGCTAATACTCTGTGTTCCTGGATTTGTGTTCAATTTTGTGTCTCAATAGCTGCTCCCTTTATCAATGGGAAAGTCTAAAGGGACACAAAACATAGACACAATTGGTGACACAATGCATCTCCACCATTGGATCTTCCCATGATTTGCACCTCTCCACATAAAGACAAAACGATCCAACGGCTAATACTCTGTGTTCCTTGATTTGTGTTCAATTTTGTGTCTCAATAGCCGCTCCCTTTGTCAATATTGTTATTTAAGGACAAATATTTCAAATTTGACATATTTCACCAAATTAACTGTTATTTCTCACTATTAACAATTATACAAAAGTGTTTTAACACTTTTAAAATACTAAAACAACATTTCCAACAATATTTCATCTATAGAAATTTATCTTCTTCATGTTTGTCTTTTTATTTTGGGACAAAAATGGCCAATATTGGGATAAATTTCCTTTATCATAAATTTTAAGCCAATAATTTGTTTTCATCACTGATTTTCACTCTATAATCCATAAGCACATTGTATTTCACTTTATTTGCATTGTTTACGATAAAACTCTAATTCTTAACCAACATACATTGTTTATTTATAAATAAACCATATTATCATCAATTTTTTCCATCCATTAATTCTTAGTCCTATATTAAATCATAATTTACATTATAATTTAATATTTCGGTAATGTCCAAAATACCGGGTTGTTACAAGTAGATAATGACAACTACTTCTCTATCGGTTTCCCAACCGTTCATGTTTACAATGTCAGTTTAATAACTTACACCTAGGTGCAAACATCTACTCTATTCTTAATTCTTACAATTTATTTTGTCCACCCAACAAAATTTTATGTCGAAACAATTATAAAAAATTATTGTCAAAAGAATAGAGGTTTTCATTACCAAAATTTTTAGTTTTTAACAAAATGCAATCTTTTCTATGCTTTGTTATTTAACTCTTTCATACATTATACTTTAAAACCAGTGAGCTATACATGCTCCATAATGTGTACATTTTTCTGAAAGAATTCATTTTAGACAAAAATTCCATTGGAAACCATTATTTCCAAAATATACCCCATTTTATTTTATTTTTCTTCAAAACTCAATATGTAATTTTCAAATATGTTCCTTACATATTTTTTTTCAAACTTCAAAAATACTTCCTTTTTGTTTCAAAAAAGGTTTGTACACAATTTAGCTAGTACAAATTTTAACGTCATAACTTGAAAAACACCATAAACTATCACCCAAAAGCTTTTAATTTTTCAAGTTCTCAAAAGTTAACAATTGGGCTAGACTCAAAGTGAGTTCCCAAATTAGACTTTCCTAGATATTCCCACAAAGTCATTTCTCTCAAATATATATATTTCTAATCTTTCATGTTCCCAATTTATAAGGCTCAACTACCAAACCCACTAATCCAAAGCATTAACATATGCGATACATCTGTCTTCATTACCAACATTGTACATTTTTAAATACCCAAACCACCTAAGTGTCTCAAATTTCCATAATCATTCCTTTAGTGTACATAAATGATATCCCAATTCAGATGCATACACCGTTCTTCCCATTTAGTGGGTTCCATTATGGAATTATGTGTATATATAATATATTTATATTTTTAAAAATACAAATACGTTCACTCACTATCTATACAGGAACCCTAAACCTAAGCTTTGATACCAGACATAACAATACGAATTCCGACATACTGATTTTTTTTAAAATCCCAATATATCGAAACTCGAGTTGGTGTGTCTGGTATCATGCAGAAAAGACAGAGATATAAAATATGACAGAGCTTAGAAAACATCTCATAGCGGAATGGAATAAAATATAATATAATCAAATATTGCCTTACCAAAGTAATAATACTGTCTAACAAGTATCCAAAGCTATCCTATCTCTGCCCTAAACCTAACCTGTGAGTATGTTATGAGGAGGGGATCAGAACACAAGTTCTGGTGACTGGACTTAAATTACATATTCTGAAATAACCCTACATATGTCATTCAATTACATTTTCTTGTTTATTAGGTTGTTTTGGGTTAATAGTACTCAAGGCTTTACATACGCGTCGTACTCATCTACAACCCAGTAGATTAACCTAATATAGTATATATGTAGCTACCCCCAATATATCGAGGTACTTTCCATAGTGCCCTCCTCGCACGGTCTCCATTGTAATGCCATGGAAGCATATCCTACGCGAACGACGTACGGAAATCATAATGCCACATTACCCCCAAAGAACCCTCCTCGCTATGCCATTCAAGCATATAGAGTAATGCCCTAACATCTACAATACACCACCTGGTGCAGTGTGCATGTACCTAGACCCTCATACGTACATACTTCCTACTATAACACGAGTCTCGTAATAGGGGTGCATCCAATGCACAAAACTCAATCGGGAGACTTTCCATAACTGTATTGGTCCGCCTTTAAGGGCCTATTATATAGATATCCAAGTTTGGTCTGCTTTTTCACGGTGGCTATGGCTCCACCCAGGCCCGTCCATCAACTAGTGAAAGACTACATCAAGAGCTAAGTGATGTGCCCCGAACAACCAATCTAGCATCCAATTTGGCGTGTCCCTCAACTATGCCTCGATAGTGAAAGGACAATGGTATCATGGTTTAGCTCTAGTCTTTCTGCATCCCACTGACTGCCGTTGTAAAGTATCCGATGATTACTATCCTTAATTTGGTCCTGACCAACCTCCCTTCATGAGCGAGGCAAACCACCGAATCACCCCAATGCCATATCGCCACAGCCTTATGACTGCCATGCTACTGTTGTAGTTAAGTAGGTAGTATCGCGCAGACCCCTACCTTTGTGAGTACATCCTGAGCGTGTACCACACAGAGGACCACCATGAAGTACCCTACCACGTCCCTCGGAAGCCATGTGCTTCCCTCCAGTCCCACAAAGTAATCAAGTCGCATGTCGAGCCGAGTAATCAAGTGGACGTGCTCCTCCCGTGTCTCTAGACACCCTAATGATCTACCCCGTTAGGTTCTTCACCTTCTGACGTGCGGACTGGTCCAAGCGCCTCACGCTAACATGTTATTAGACCCTATGTCTAATCGTTTAATAATGCGCTTGTTTTATCTTATCAGCTTACTAATTAACTTGATTATCCACATATTAACTTTTTATTCAAGTTATCGGGTTCTCTCCGACACCCTTATATCTCGAAGGCACAGACCCCTCTCGCTTATCAATTCAGTGATATAACTTAACCCATTTAAGTTTATTAATAAGCCCACACAATATGTTACTCCCTAGATTGTAATTAACGAAAGTAATCTACAATCTCGTTACATTATTACCATGTAATTTATTGTCTAATTTCATGTTTACAAGTTACAATAACATGTTCTACTTAATGTATAATTAAGTATATCTGATCTCAATCCACATGTTTCTGTTAACATGTCACTCAATTTATATGATTAAATATAACTTATTTCATTCCATAAGTCTACCTCATTCTTTCTTATTTATCATAACCTCACCTTACACTGTCATTACACCTTATTGTTGTTTACTTATTAACTCAGTTCTCTTAACTATGGTTTATTAATAAGTTTCCTTTTCATTTATTATAACATATGTTATAATTTCCACTTGTCCCTATGACAAGCCTACATGTTATATTTCTTTCTTATTCATACAATCAGTTATAATAGTTATATTCCCCGTTTATTATTACTCTCTTTAGGTCCCTTAATATGAACCAACCTCTACTGTTGTAACATCCCTTTTTTACCGTCTTGTAAATTTTCGCACATAGCATTTATTTCCATTGCATACATATATTTTTGTGTATATTTAGGCACCAGACCTCTCATATTAAGTTAACCACTTGTGGGCTCTGGATTTGTCGGACGGTTCCGAGCAGGCTTCTTCCACAAGTTGAACTTAATCTCGAGTCTCAATGCGGTTATCTACAATTTCCCAATTAATGTAAATTTTACGTGCAAATTAAGCATATTTATTCTTTTTCATTATTCCTAAGGTTTACTGTAATTCTATTTACAACCTTTTGGCATAATAATACTCTTAAGAAAATATTCATGTTTATTGTAAATTCCATAATTACAGTGTTTACAGTAATTCCTAATTCAGACAGATGATTAATGGATATAGGCTTTATACAACATAAATGTTCTCAACATATTCTATGCAGATTTAATCTCAACTACCACAATTATTCCCAATTTCACTGTAATTTGATTTACAATATCCAATTTGGCATTAACAATATTTTCTGTAACATGTTCACTTTTATTGTAAATTTCACAAATTCAGTATTACAGTAATTTTTATCCAATTAACGGATTCATAAAATAGATCTATACAACACTAATATACTTAATATATCTGAAAATGAATTATACCACAGTTATCACAACTTACAGTTATTTAACATGTTAAGAATGATGGGGAATGTAAATGGTAAATATACCATTATTTAAAAAGGTATAATTTAAATCTACTCACCTAATAGCTTTCCAATCCATGAATCAGAACCAGATTTGTTGTTTCGTGGCATCCCTAACTGAATCTATTATTAAAACAACCACAAATTCATAAATCTAATGCTAAAAGAAGAGAGAAAGGATGAGAGAAATCTAAATAAATCAGATTCAAGAACTTACCTCACGTAGATCAAAAACGGTACACTTACTTGTAGATTTATATCTCTTATCTTCAAATCTTGAATCAGAATCCCTATGAACTATTCTAATTTTCTGAAAAGATTTGGAGGAAGAAGAGAATGGCAGAGTCTAGGTAGCATCTCAGAAAATATGAGATTAAAGCTAGGCTCTGCTAGTCGACTTATATGTGTACAAGAAAGTCTGGACCATCAGATTTTCTTAAATAAAACCTGAACCGTTTATATCAGAAAACCATGTTATATATAAAAACAAATCTAGGAGTGGGTCGACCCTTGGGTCGACTCATAGGTCGACCCAGGCCATCTTGGGTCAACCCATAGGTCGATTCATGCCAACTTGGGTCGACCCATCTTGGGTCCCAGCGAGATTTCTGCCCTGCTGTGGTTTCTGATTTTTAAATGTTAATTAATAACATTAATTCTCTTCCTAACATAACCTAGCTAATTTATAATCTTTCTATTATAGTTTATCTTAATTATAATTTTCCGTTTATAACATATATAAAATTTAAACTTTCAATTTATGTATGTATACACTTATATAACCTTCCAAATTCTTGTCCGTTAATAGTTGTAATTAATGACACTTTGTTTTATTCCTTTTTAATGTATTCTAATTTCAAAGGCAGTTAATTTGTTTGTTCATTTTCCATTTATTATGCATTAATTATATTCTGCTCCTAACTTTCACATTTTATTCCAATATTTGAATTTATACGTATATATATGTATGTATATGTATATATATACGTGCAACTTTTATTTTATTTTCAAAATTCAAATGGCGTTATGCCATCATTTAATTCTTACCTATTTACATTGATTGCAGATTTATTTTGGATCTCTCTTTTGTGCATATATATATATATATGTATATATATATATATATATTTGCATACACAGACACATATATTTACATATGCATGTATACATATATTTTTATACTCACCTTTATG
Source organism: Allium sativum (assembly GCA_030737875.1). Classification (NCBI taxonomy): domain Eukaryota; kingdom Viridiplantae; phylum Streptophyta; class Magnoliopsida; order Asparagales; family Amaryllidaceae; genus Allium; species Allium sativum. The sequence continues at coordinate 339,997,405 of CM060919.1, forward strand.
TATAATTTTCCTTATATGTGGATTTATTCATATTTTTCTCTTAGAATATGTATTATTTTAGCCGTCCTTCTAAAATAAAAATACGGCGCTAGCGGGACTTGAACTTACACCACTCACTTTGGAGAGACTTGTCTTTACCAACTGGGCTACATAGGCTTTTGTTAACAAGACTAAAAACAATGGGGTTCATTGTTCTTTTTAGTTTTCTTCTTGTACTTTCTTTTCACATTTGTTGTAATATTTCATTTAAAGATATATTTTTCTTCTTAAATCTGTTTCCTGCAAACCATAAGTCTAAATTGATCAGAAGATCGCCATGGATGCAATGACGCTAATTCCGTGACCAAGTTCTGAAAGCTTTTCAAATTTTATTTTATTTTAAAAAAATAAGGGGTGTTACATGGGTCGACTCAATGGTCAACCCACTTGGGGCATGGGTCGAGCCACTTGGAGCCTTGGTCGACCCAGCTTGAGATTGGGTCATCCTAGTTCCACGTGATTTCCAATTAATTAAATATATATCAATTTGTTGTTTATTTAAATTTCAATTTTGAATTTCAAATTTCTTTCCTTCATAACTTCTTCATTTTAAGTCTAATTTCAGCAAAACAAATGTCTATCTTAACTAGAATTTCGTAACAAACCCAATGGCACAATCCCTGTTGCCCAATTCTCATTATTTTTCTGGTTAATATTTATTTTAGTATTCTTTTATTTAAATTACTTTATTAAAAATTTGGGTTGTTACAATGTGCACATATATTTACCTTATTTGACACTAGAACTACTATTTATCTATTTTCCTTACTTATCAATCGTGCTAGTAATCATAATAGCTCACTAGACTTTTTGTCTAACCCGTTTTCCTCCCTTTTTTTCCTTTTTCTTCCCCCAGGTTCATAGGGTGGAAATTTATAGTTCGGATTGTTCAATTGATTATGTTTCAGACGATTTTCTTTATTGTAGATGTATTATTTTGAGTTATTTCTTTTTCACAGTTTGGTTGTATCAATGACTATTTGAGGGATATTATTATGTACTTTGATATTATTCATGACTGAGATTTTATCTTCACAAGACATGGTATCTTGTGGCAGTTTGTTTTTCTGAAATAAACGGTTTTGTCACTATTTTAAATTTCCTTCTTCTCCTGCTATGTTTTATTTTATTATTTATGTTTTGTAAATCTTAATCTTTGTGGTGTATTCCTTTCTTTATACCTCTAACGCTTCATATTCCTTAGCGGGACCGTATTTTGGATAACGTTAAGGGGTGTGGGGTGTTTTATGGGACTAAAAGTTCCAACTTTTCCCTCTTATATCCAACCTTATATGTACATTTACTTGGTTAATTTGTTTCATGGACTAACCTTATAATTAAACTATTAAACACAAATCTCATACCCTCATTCACCACATTATTCATATTCAATGATCCAATTAGATTAATAAATAATGTCTTTTGAAAATTAGAGATGTTACCATTTTTAAACTTGCTTTTTTGATGATCTGGTCAAAGCAAAAAATACTAATTACGTTTTATTTTTCTTTATTCAATAACGATAAGAATTTGTATTGTGACAGCCTTAATTGTGAAAATGTTGGCTCTAGCGTAGCAATAGGTTTTGGAATTTTTTTTCTTCTTTGTCTTCTTTTGTCGTTTCTTCTTGAATAACTGCATTTTTTAGATTTTGGTTTGTTTCTTGTTTTTTTGATTCATTGGTTATGCTCGACGAAATCGCTTTCTTTTCTTTTCTTCTGTTACTTGATGGAATAACTTTCTTTTCTTTTTCATTATTTTACTATTTGGACATAAAAGGCTAGGTTTAATTTCTTCATCTTGATTATTTCTTTGCATTTTTTGCTCTTGGGAGTTTGAACGTTAGAGATGGAAACTTAAGTAAAATAGTATTGTGAAGGCTCATTTGGGTGTTGATAGTAGCATCTTTTTGCATGCTTTGATCCACTTGTATTACTTTTATTTCCAATTTATCTTCATTAGTTAGAGAGCCATTTTAATCCATTTTTCTTGTTGTTTGTGCCTTTATAAATGTACTTTACTTTTAGTTATTGTTCGTTTCTATGACATGTATTCTTCTTTTTAGTAGTTTGGTATTCTTGCTCTATATTAAGCTCCACATTTGTTTCTTCAATATCTTCATAAAAAATTAATTGTTTTATTTTTTTGATTTTTTTGTTGTAGTGCCTTCAAATGCATGATCATCCACTGTAAAATGTGCTTTGTTAGTGTCTACTTGTTAAATTATAGTCTGTATGTTTATTTTCTCTTTCTGTAAAAGTGTCAGTGTTTTCTCTCTCAATTATTGTTGTAATTTCAAAATTTTGGATTAAGCATCTATCCTCATCCTTTTATATTTTTTTCAAATCTTCCATAGTATTTTTAGTTTCCTCTTCTAGTTCTTTTATGTGCAACTGCAAGATTCTTATGGTGACATCATGTTCAATTTATTCAGAGCTTGGTTCAACTTCTTAACTCTTTCTTAATTCGGTTTTCTTTTTCCTTTCTACTTGTTTTTGTTATTGTTACCATTGTTTGAAGAAGTCTTTCTTCATGTGGAAGAATAATAGTTATTTCTTTCATACATATAATTTATGCTAGAATTTTTCTTTTATTTTTAACTGATACTATGTAGGAATAAAACTGATATTGTTTGAAGGGAAAAATGATACCAAGTCTTGAAAAAGATACCGTGCTTGGACAATAGTGATACCAATTACTAAAAGTGATACAATACCTTGGTGGAAAATGATATAATGCAAGTGAATTTACAAAGATAAAACTGATATTGTTTTAAGGAAAATTTGACACCAAGTGTTCAAAATGATGTTATGCAAATACAAGTGTGATACCAAGTATTAAAGTTTATATTATACTTTAGCAAAAATAGATTCAGGTGGAAAATCCCACCTAAATGCTTAGAAGTGGATAGTCAGTTGTATATTAATTGAAGTGAAATAAACATCAACTTTTATCACAAAAGCATAGTTCATATAGTTCTAACTGAAGTAGAAGTGATCGTAAGTAGAAGAAAAATAATAATATTGGCACTTTGGTAGAAACTAAAATTTATAATGTTTAAAGACAAAGTGATACTAATTATTAAAACTAACAATAAAATAAACAACAAAAAAAGTGTAGTTTTAAAATGATTCTAAGTAGTCTATAAATTTTCATCAATTTATGGAAGGAAATATATCAGTCCTTCTTTTACATCATCTAAGAGTTGCCTTAATCACGATAGATTTCAACTTCCATAAATCTCATCTTGCGAATCATGGTAATCTATCATTAGAGCATCTCCAACAAAAGGGCAAATTTGCAAAACTTGGAAATCTATACCCAGAATGTGGCACAATAGAATTTCGGAACACTCCATAGTGTGGATTTTGGGGGCAATCGTTCCAGAATCTTCAAACTATCCAGGCTCTTGTTAAACAAACGCCTTATATCAGGCGACTGTTCAACAAATGCCTAACAGAAAGCTTTTGTTGAACAAGCGCTTGTTTCCAGGTGTTTGTTCAACAAACGCCTGAATTCCAACGGCTTTATTATTCCAGGCATTTGTTGAACAATCACCTGGAAACCAACGGATATATTTCCAACGGCTCCTTTTCCCAATGGATCCTTTTTCCTTTCCTCCTAGAAATATATCACTCCTCTTCTATCTTCAACAACCAATCTTCTTCCATAAATCTAAACTTCTAAACTAAAATGAGTTATGAATTTGATGTTGATGCAGCAAGAAGTAGCTTCGAAGATTTTGATTTACATGATGGTACACATCTGATTGGTGTATTGATTACTACGACAAGTTGAAGTGTTGCGGAAGATTTTGATCTTCGCTACATCTACTTCTCACTTTCCCTCGATCCCTTTTGTGGTGCCGATCAGAGTGGTGAAACTTTCTAGGGCAAAATCACTAATGTGTACAAAAGGAAGAATGTGGATCGAAATAGAAGCTTCACTTCGATCAAAGGTCGTTACTGTAAAAGTAATCGTCAAACCTAGATTTATGATTCTCAGATGTTCAAGCTGAAGCAGAGTAACTCGAGCGGATTTGGAAGTGATACGCATATGGTAAGATTTAATTAATATTGATTGTTATATTATTTTTCGTAGATCTATTCTTGAATTATCATACTATTGTTGCAGTGACTTGCTACAAACAAATTATTCAAACAGATATATAAACCAAATAGTAAACAAGCACCTCATTTCTATCGGTTTGTGCATGTGTATGACATCCTGGTTAAGCACGTGAAATGGAAATCATCACTTAAGAAAACTATCCAAGATGTCTAAACAAGCAGTAGTCATGGGAAAGCTACAAGAGTGGGAGAAAGTTTAAGTCCTGGGGATCGCAAGACAGTTCTGGTTTAGGATCATAAGAAGACTTGATCCCTACTGATGACCAATATGTTGGTCCAAAAAGAGCAAGGCGGCCAAAAAAAACAAGCCGCTGCTGGAAATCAAGCTAAATCAGAAAACTTCTGAAGGAGTCTAATGAAAGGTATGATTGTGCAATAGAGAGCAGAGCCAGTCAACACTACGAAAGGATTTCTAGAGTTGACCAACTTCTAGATGTAAAGCGACAAAGAGAAGAAGATGCAATAATGTTAATGGATACTTTGCACATGAATGAAGTATAAAGGGAATATACGAAGTCGAGGAGAAGAGAAATAACAAGGTGAAGAAGAGAAGATGGTCTTTAGTTTTTGTTGACTATGTAGCACGTCTGTATTGTTAAATTTCCAGTTTGTGTCTTTATTATTAATGTAAGCATTTTGTTTAGTTGGTGCTTGAGAAATCAGTAGTTCTATGTTATTATGATTTAATAATTAAAAATCCAATAAGTTTATAAATTAAGTCGTTACGGTTTATAAACGATTCTACAACGATTTTCCAAAAATTTAATTTAGATATAACTCAAAATCTACAATTTAAAATATTGATTTTTTTTCTCTTTCATTTGAAAACTGTAATCTAATCACTACACCAAATTCATCATATTGCAACGGTTTTAAGCCGTTGCCAATTTATTTAGCAACGGTTTTAAGCCGTTGCGACGACCTGGGTTGCAATCATTTAGCAACGGCTCGAAGCCGTTGCTAAATATGTTTTTAGCAACGGCTTTAAGCCGTTGCTAAATTAAATTCGGCAACGGTTTCAAGCCGTTGCAGAATCTTATTCAGAAACGGTTTTAAGCCGTTGCTACATGTTATAATATAATCAATAATACATGTTTAGAAACGGTTATTGCCCGTTCCCAAATTTATTTAGCAACGGTTTTGGGCCGTTGCTGTGTCAAAATTTTTCCAATTTTTTTTTTAAATTTTCCTTTCCCTGCATTTCGTATTCCACATAAATCTATTAATATTTGATATAAATACCACAACTGGTCATAATATAACGATAATTTCAATACATGTTGCGTCATAAAGTACAAATACCATTCCAATCTTACATTATGAGTTCACCAAAACAATATTACACCACACATACAATCATAAAGTACTAATACTACACACATACCATCGTAAAGTACTAATACTACACACATACCATCATAAAGTTCTAAGACTACAAGCATAAACCATAGTTGACAGTTTCAAACCATTGTCATAATTAAAATACCATACTACAAGCCAAGATAAGCATCTCCCTTAATACCATGAACCATAGTTGACCTGGATGCCCAAGAAAGTTTGACTGCATCTTCCTTCATACCATGAACTTGCCAAGAAAAGCATGTTATGATTAATATGCTCTATATTGACAAATCAAGAAACATTTCCCTTTCATTGATCATTATGATTGATTATCATATCAACAAAATCATGCAACTCAGATTCTTTTCGGACTTGAAATTTCCTGCTCACCCATTGAATAATCATTCATTATTTTCACTCCCAGTCTTGAACACTGAAGAATATTTTGCCGGTCTATAATTATATCAAGTCAAAATACACAGGCAGTCTTAATTATTGTTTATATATCCATAGGAATGGAGTGAAATTTGATTGTCAACTTAGGCATTCTTCCTCTATCTTTACCTACCATTTAGGAAGTATAGCATATGTCTCTTATTAAATGTCGCATTTATAACATATATAACTATATTATAGTTACCCTTATGCATTATTATGTTTCATCATTCATGGCTTATACAAATTTGATGAAGCTGTACCCACTATTAAGGCATGCGAAGGCAATAAAATTAAGTGTGAAAGTGTAAGCTGTTTAATTAATGAACAGTTAAGAAGAAAATTAAGTTGAATCAGTGAAGAGTCATGGTGGAATAAGACGGTGTCAAGCTGTGGGGCTCGAAGTTTTTGTCCCTCACCGACACTAAAGTATAATTTTGTTTGGTGATGTACATAAGCTAAGATTCTATTCCATACAAAAACTCATCGAAATCGTCTAACTGTTAAGTTTAGAATTATCAGAGTGTGTTTGACTACAAAAACTCATACTGATCCAATGATTAAAGTGAGTTCAATATAATATGAATACATAGTAAGCAAACTAAACATCTAACAATTTCCATTATACTGATAATATGGATAAACCATCACAAAAAAGGTAAAACAAAATATAATGGTCTTCCAAATCATGGAATTGGAGGACGAATATCAGCAAGCATCAGAATTAGAAGAGGTAAAAGAACTCTTTTTATTTATTTTAGTTATGATATACAGCCGAGTAATGGTAAAAATGAAAACAGTGGCACAGATATACTAATTTTACTGATTTCTTGATTTATCAATGATCAAACCAATTGAAAGACTGCGGCAACATAGTTGCGCAACTGAGAAATGCACAAAATGACAACATAGGACAAGATTATGACAATTCAGCAACCAAACATGTTCAAAATGGTGTCTCCCTTCTCTGATAGATTAAAAGTACGAATGGCCAAGTTGGAATGATAGCAGGATAAACCGAATGGTGAAATGAGAAAAACTGCTCCAAAAACTTAGTGAAACAACAACAAATGAAAACACCATTACCCAAAATCCAACCATGCAAACCAACATTCATTTCAAACACTTGTGGATTAATTATTACTATGTACATACATATATAGGGTCTGCTCCTCCTACCATTTTATCTGTACATACATATACACATAACTTCCATTGCAAACACTTATGGATTAATTATCAAACATTCATTCCAATTCTTGGGTTGATATTTCCCCAATAAGATGCCGTGTAGAGATGAAGAGATACATATCAAATATCACAGATTAAACATAAATCCTAGTGTGAATAATACTACCCTCAAAATAAACAAATATATAATGAGATAAATTTGCACTGTAGATATATGGTTTTCCCCTCACTATCCAAGCACACAGAATATATAGGTTTACTATGCACCCGACGCTAACCGCCTCAGTTTAGATTATCTATATATCAAAGTATATAATGTTGTGCTCCTCATGTAGACCCACCTGGGTTCCATCCATTATAGATTCTTCTTTGAACTATTATTCCTTACATATTACTCCTGCTTCCCACCACAGATTACCTATATTCTTTAAGAATTAATCTAAATACTTTGTATTGCACTACTTCTGTAGCATTAGTTTGACTTTCCGTGGATCCGCAGCTAATCCTTCTTCCGAAATTACACATCCTTTGAACTTCACTTTCCTCTTTCGAAAATGACATAAAATTTCGCCTCCAACTTATATTGTCTCAACTTCAGCGCAACTCTCAAGTGAACTCATTATCTTATAATTTATATATAGTAAATTCTTTACGCCTATTGATTAATAAAACATGACAAATGGGTTGTTCCTACAAACCATTATCTTATAATTTTTCCATTTAGTCTTCTCATTTCGTTATACAATTACGAAATATATAAAAATGAGTAAATTCCTCATAGACATGACCTTTTTAGCATGTTGGTTATCTTTATAAAAGCAAGAATATTTCAAAATACGCCACTTTTCTACATAATATTTTTACTCATTTGGTCTTTTCTAATGAACTGAACGGTCATTGATCATGCATTTTTATATGTGACTTCTCTAATGAACTGAAAGTTCTGATTTTATAAAAGTAAGATCAAAAAGAAAAGAAAAAACACTTTTCAATTTTCTTTTTGCTGTTTGGATGGGGGAGGTGGGCGGGTGTACTGGGGGACAATAATTCATTAGTTTATGAACCAAATGATCACACAAAAAATAGTTACTAAATGATCACCACACAAAAACAGGAAACTGAGAATACGCACCTGAACCGGTGTCTACAGGTAGCGAATAAGATTCTTCGGATGGCACACAAAACCGCCAACTCCAATTTCTTCAAAGGTCGTAGCAAGAGGATGGTTTTGCTTGGCTGTGCTTTCATCTGGTAGCAGTATGCTATCCACAACCAACTTCTCATACATTGGCGGTACGGCTTTTCCATGAATTATTGAACCCATCGAACCTCTGCATATTGTACCTATCCCAATGACCTCCAGATTAAAGTTTAAGATTTCACACTTCAAGCTTACCGAATCGGAAGAATTATGTGGATTGCTATTGTCTTTGTCCGGCTGTCTTTCATTCGAAGCATCATGACATGCATTACTTCCTCCTTCATTCGAAGCATTGTCTGGTGTTTGCTTCTCATATTTTCCCTTAATCAAATCCACTAAAGACAACATTGCACCCTCTATATTGGTCATCCGATCTTCCATGTTTTGAGCAGTTTTAATTTGTTTGCGTGCAATATTGGAGGCCTTAACTTGGGTCCTTGATATCTTGGTTCCAATACTACGAGTCCGGCCTCTTTTATCCTTTCCAAAAACTTTTGAAAGTATGTCTTCTTCCAGCGGCACTCCTCTTCCGCACCGTCTTCGATTGCTTCCTTTGCCTTCTTAATTTTATCCTAATCATGAAGCTTAAATATATAAATTGAAATAGTGAATAATTCGAATAAGCAAGTATTTGGCTAACTTACAAAGTATGGAGAAGTGGAATCGAATAATGCTTCCATCTAAATAGGTTTGTACTTGCCCGCATTGCGAGGATGTTGTTGGAATAAGGATGTCCAAACTTGTTCAAAGAAGAAGGAGGTCGATTTATCTGAGGTAGGAGCAGAAGAAAAGGGATTGGATTTAGTTAAGGGGTCACAAGTTTCATAGGAGTTGATGATTGAAGCAGTGAAGGCTTGTGGATCTAGGACGATAGGATCGGGTGGTCTGAGGGAGGCGGTAGAGGGGGTTGAGGTATTGGAGGTTGCGACATGGAAGGGATATGGGAGGTACAAAATTGATGCAATTGGGCAAGAGGATCGACTTCCACTAAATTGAAAAGGAGGGAAAATTTTGAGTGAAATGTGATCCGAAATGTCAGGGAATTTTGATATGATGTTTTCTATATGATTTTGGAGATAGGTTTCGAATTTCATAATTTTTCATGGATGTATGAATTAGTTATGAATTTTCTAAGTTTGAATTGCTTGAGGAAAGCTTGCATGTCGATCAAAATGATTAAAGTATGTGTATAAATAGTTTATACATGGGCGGTATAAAAGTACTGTAAAAAGACTGCATATGGTCAGTATTTTAAATGTATAATCCAATGAGAATTCGACAAAAATAATGGAGTAAGTATAAAGAATTAATTTATAAGGAAACAAGCCAAAAAAATTATATTTACTGTCAGTGCCATTGTCTTTGTGGAGGCAAAGTTCTGATACTCTTGGAAGCCACTCTCGGTAGTATTGGATACTTGGAATATCATCCATGTATGGTACAGGAAGTATTTAAACATCCGTATGTTACCTTCCGGAGGAGCTTCGGTATTAACACTTATATGTTTAAAAATTTAGCTTCCCTATAAGAGGCTTTTGCCTCCACTCTTTCGACAAGGATGAAAGGGGATCTATTATAATAATGAAACTGCTTTGAATAAGGACATTATCCTTCCTGGGGGCTGAGAGAAAGTCCAAACCTTTAAAGCAATTGCCTACAATGACATGCCTTTACAAACCTGTTTTCATGAATTTATTTTCTTGGACGTGGTAGATGAGATGAAAGGAATTCTTTTAATAGAGGATTTGAGGTTTCTCCTAAATTGGCTCTCGGCATCATTAATGTCAACGAAGGGAATTTTGTTTTATTAGTGCATAAAGGAGTTAGAGGTCTTTGCCTCTGTATCCTATCACCATGATTTTGACATTGGGATTTGGTTCATTGATTGATTGCATGGATTTGAAAGGGGTTCCTTTCGTGAAATTGGAATGAAGATGGAGGGGTTTGCCTTTGGTATAATTGGTTGGTTGATTGGTTATGCAGCCGGAAAGGGTATCCTTTCGAAGAAGAATAATGAATGGTGCTGGAGGGGTTTTCCATCAGAGTGAAAGACTGATGTCTTATTGGGCCAGAAGGGGATTTGTTTTGGACATAAATGTTATTGATTAGTAGGAAACCATTGAAGGTTAAAATGTTATTGGTGGGAAATCATAGACACAACATTTGCATTTGTATGGACATTTGATGGGTGAAATAAAGTGAGGGAACCACTTAAACATCGGGGAATCAATGAGGAAAGGGATTGGGAGAACCAATTAAATAAAAGGATAAGCCTTTGGTCCCGGTGTTAGTGAGGGGGCACCTTATGAAGAATGGAAGGGAGATTGGAAGTAGGAATACCATTGCTTCACGTAGTATGAAAATTGTAATAAGGAAGGGCTTCTTTTCTTCTTGCAGTACGAAAGGCAATTGAATAAGGAAATGGTTATGTTTCCTAGGAAGGGGTTACCTTGAATTGCACAATGCGAATACCAAAGGAAACGACCTATAACTTCACGTAACATGGAAGGTGCTTCGGTTTCCTTGCTAGTAAGGGGTTACCTTGCGAAACATGGAACGGGAACCGAATTAAAAAATTAAATTGATGGGAAATCAAAAAAGAATGAATATAATGAGAAATCATTAGACACCATTAGGGTGGGAAATCAAGAATAATGGGGATGAGGAATTCATTGTGTGTTTCATATTGCACATTTATTAAGTCACATATGTTATAACCGTTTCGTACTAACCTTGAAGTGCATGTGGTCTAAGGAGAGGGAGTTAGATTCTAGCAAGGGGGAACCCATTCCGTAATCCAGCCTGGTCCCGCTAGATATATATGTGCCCAATATAAAGGATTATTATTCACACTAGTCTATTGACTTATCCAAATTTATTATTTTTCCCTTTTAACTCTTGCGTGCTCATTTGAGTAGGCTGAGGGTTAGATCTTTCAAGTGCTTCATTGAATATGCTATTAGAGGCAAGCATGAGGCTATAATTATTTAGGAGAGTCGCTGTTAGTTTTGTTTTGTTGTATGTATCGACAATATTGGTATTTCCCATGTATGTAACTCAGATCAACCGAAGAGGCATCGTCATATGTTGCTCTCGGAGTATGTTTGTAATAATTTATATATTCTCTAAACGGGTTTATGAGTGGGGTTATATGACTGAAATTATATCAATGAATGTTTCATGAAGTTTTCATACTCTCATGTTATCTGACATTGTGGTTTATTAACATCTGGTTTTCTATCACTGGAAGCCAATACTAGAGATAACTTCAGCATCTATAGTGTTGTGGATTTGGTCTTAGATAACGAGGTGTTACAATTTTGATATCATAGCCAAGTTTATGCAAATTAAAGGCAATGTTTTCTCCATAAGTATTATTATTTAAAACCCAAAGATCAAAGAAATTCCAAGGGTTGGGATAATGAAACTATTACGTATTTGCATTTGTAATATATAAGTATGTCTTTCAGTCACATGAACACCCTTTGGTATGTTACTAAAGTTTATCTACAGAAGAAAAAAGAAAGATATGGAGAGAAGGAGTTCAAGACTAAATATCAGTGGCGAAAGCGCTACGACTGATGGAAATGTTCAACTCGATGCTTAAAGGTGAGGCCGAAGGGTTAATGAGAGTCCAAGTATGCTAGTCCATTGGCGAATATAGGGAACTTGTTCCAAACATTTATCCAGACGTTGCAAGCTGGAGCTTCTGTTGGTCCTGAAGGAGTTAATCTGAAAGCACAAGTTGGAAACAACTATATGAAGCTAAGTAGAGATTACACCGGTTTGGGTGAGAATCCATTTCTTAGAACGGAGGATGCTGCTGTCGTGGATTCTTGGTTGTTGCACTATGAAAGAATCTCGGGGAAATTAGGCTTGGTTGATGAGTAGAAGAGAAGATTGGCTTAGAGACATCTGCAAGGTAATGCTTTGCATTGGTGGAATGGTGTTATTGTTACAACACCGGAAGGATAGTTTACATGAAACGATTTTTGAATGAGACTTAAGGTCATATTTGCATTGGAAGCTGAACAAACTTGATGATGCGAAGGTTTTCTGATCTAAAACAGAGGGAAATGAAATTTGTTGAGTATCCCACCAGGTTTGATAAATTGTCATGTTATACCCATAGGATAATTGACACTGTCGTTTTGAGGAATGAGAGGTTTATTCAGGGGTTAAGGTTTGATATTCGAGGGGAGGCTATGACTCATTTGCGAGACCCCGGTGATGTTGTTGTGGAGATAGCCATTCATAAAGAAGAGATTCTTGCGAAGATGGGGAACCAGGGCTGTGACGGCCCGTCCCGCACCAGCCGACATTCCTACGAAATGCATTGTGCCAATGCCCAACCAGCACGGAACGGTCGTCAAAAGAAAAGGGTTTGAAGCTATGAATCACCAAAAAACCTATAGTATATCTCACAGCGCATGGAATAAAATATAATAATAACATAACTTGATATAAAACAGGCAAGACATTGCATAAGCTAAATACTAAACCATCATAGCAGCGGAATCCAAAATACAACTTATGATCCAAACCATTATTACAACTTTAAAATACTGTCTCTAAAAGAAAATGAAAGAGGTACACTACTAATTCCCAAAGCAGTGACCAACAACAACACAAGGAGAACATATGTAAATAGTACGTAGAAGCCTCCTGCTCGTCTCCGAATAGCTACTCCCTAGTCTACTCATTTAGGAGCACCCAGAGTAATAAGAAGAGACATAAAACTCCGGGGTAGACAAAAGTCTGGTATGAGCGATAGCAGCAAAATAAAACAATAACAGGTATAAATAATCATACCTGACCTGGACCTGCAACCAAAGAGTTAGCACAACAAGATGTACATTACTCTAAGGTAACACTAACATATAGTGTAAAAGTGGAGTGTGCGTGTCATGGTGATAGAGAACATCAAACATAGCAATCATCCTCACATCTCTCACTCAGTGCGTAAAGCATACGATGTCCACCGCTTTTATCACTAGAACTATTGGGGCCATGACGGAGTCTAATTCCGTACAACTATCACTACGGCCACTTTGCCCTTTGGGGCCTGATGGAGTTCGACTCCATACAACCTCTGACCCCACTGCATTGGTCCATAGTCAATGCCCCCTCTCTCAATAGTGAACCAAAGTTATAGATATCGATAATCCCTTTGCACACATCCCGTAGCAAAGCCCAACTCTAGAAGTTAACTTGTTGGTTCCCATTTGGACTTCCTTTGCATCTCGGGTTTTGGTCATACTGGAGCTTGTCTTCAGAAGAGTCGTCGCGTGGTAGTAGAGACTCAAATCTGGTTTGGTTCGGTTCGGTTCGGGTCCCTCACTTCGGTTCAGTTCGGGTCCTCCGATTCGGTTCGGTGCTCCCTGTCCAGTTCAGTGCTTCCTCCTCATATCCAGATCTCGATACGGTTCGACGCTCTTTTTCCGGTTCGGTTCGGTTCGGTTCGGTGCACCTGTAACGACCCGTATCCTACGCATCGGAGGATCGTAGAATATTTATTTCTTTCCCATATGAAGTCGTATGGTCATGTAACTTTGGGAAACATCTATTAGAGTCATTTGACATATTCATGATTTTTGTCGATTTTTAAATGACCATTTTGCCCCTAGCTGATCTTGTTTTAGCCATAACTTTTGATTGGAAAGGAATTTTGGCCTGAAATCACTTCCATTGATTCGTTTGATGGTTTACCTTTCCGTAGAGTGGTTATAATAGCCAAACAGACTTACCGTTTGGGAGATATGGCTGAAATAAGGTTTGGAGGGTGAAAAACTGCTTAACCGGGCCAAATAGGGTGATTAGTGAGTAGGCCCATAACCCATTTCGGGATTAGGGTTATGGGGAGGCTGAAATGAAGTAGAGAATCATTCCATTTCAGTTTTCTAGCCTCCACTTGTCTCCAAGGAACCCTAAAAATGGCCTCCAACCTCTAAATCACCTCCCAATCACCTTTTGGTCAAGGATTTGGCTTAGCAACCTCTAATCAAGGAAGATCTACACCAAATCAACATTGGAGCTGCTATTTAGCATTGGGATTCACATCAAATCAGAAATTTATTTCAGATCTTAGTTTATTTGTGGCTAAGGTGAGTGATTTGCATAGTTTTGCACTAATCATGGCTAATTAAGGGTAATTAGTGTTAATTAGCGAATTTAAGCATGATAAAATTCTGGAAAAATGTTCATAAATTACTAAATGATGTTTTAGACCTCTGATATGAATTTGGGATAATTTGGTTAAGTTTTGCTAATCCTATCATTAGTTTCACCTAAACATGCTTAAGGGGAAATATGGGATTTTGGGTATGTTTGATCCATTTTAACCTATCATATTGATGTTTTGATGTTTGTGGTTGATTATGCATGTTGCTATGACTGTATGATATGCTTTGTGGTTGATTTCAATAGTTAGAATGGTCGAAAACGTCGTCGAATGGCGTAAACACTTGCTGGAAAAGCTTCAGGAAACAGTGCAGGATCGGATCGGATCGGATATGGGGGCTCGGATCGGATATGTTGAACTGGGCAAGGGATTCGATCGGATCGGAACCTGACACTTGAGAAAATTGGCAAAAAGGAAGGCCACGCTAACTGAACTGGGATCGGATCGGATAAAGGAGGAGGGATCGGATCGGATAAAGGAGGAGGGATCGGAGCACGTGAAGAACGAGGGAGCGGATCGGAGCAAAAGCACGAACTAGATGGGAGATGGCACCCGACCCGAGGAAGGACACCCGACCCGAACCGATGTAACACTGCGAACCCGAACCGAACCACCACAGGGGAAGACAACACATCGACCCGACCCGAGGAAGGACACCCGACCCGAACCGATGGCTTGAAGAGGAACCCAACCCGACCCAGTATTGACCAATAACCCGAGATGCAAAGGTAGTCCAATATGGGAAGTTAGAGCTCAGGATCCAGTTGGGAACCGATGAGTTCACTTCATGGTTGGGCTTTGCTGTGGGACGTGGGCTAAGGAGTTGTCGACGTTCATAACTTCGATTCACCACTGAAAATGAATGATGGGCTACTTATCAGTGCAGTAGAGTCATTGCGACTCGAGGGGCAAGGTGATGGTAGCAAGACTACGTTATCAGTGCAGTAGAGTCATTATGACTTGAGGGGCAAGGTGATGCGTAGTAAGACTATGAGCCAACGCAGATGGGGTGAATAACTCCATGGGGCAAGTGGACATAGTAAATGATTGGTAAGACTATGAGCCAACGCAGATGGGGTGAATAACTCCATGGGGCAAGTGGACATAGTAAGGATTGGTAAGGCTATGAGCCAGCGCAGATGGGGTGAATAACTCCATGGGGCAAGTGGACATAGCGAAGGATTAGTAGCTACGTTATCAGTGCAGTGAAGCCATTTATGACTTCATGGGGCAAAGTGATCGTAGCAAGGGTGGGTGATCGGAGTGGTGAATATCGTATGCTTCACGCACTGAGTGAGAGATGTGAGGATGGATGCTATGTTTGATTGTTTGCCATCACTATGACATGCACACCTCCCCCACCTCCGTATCTTTACACCGTTTGATATGGCACCTTAGAGTGTTGTACAGTATGTAGTGCTAACTCTTTGGTTGCAGGTCCAGGTTCAGGTATGTTTTAGTCTACCTGTTATTGTTCATTTTAGATGCTTATCGCTCATACCAGGCTTTATGTCTGACCCAGAGTTTTATGTCTCCTCTTATTACTCTGGGTGCTCACACGAGCAGACTAGAGACAGGTTAGCTGGTGATGCGCGGGTAGCTAATTCGGAGGTGGGCAGGAGGCTTCCACGTATGATATATATATATATTCTCCCTGTGTCGTTGGTGGTCGCTACTTGGGCGTTAGTAGTGTACCTCCTTTATCTTGCTTTTACTTTGAGACAGTTTGAAAAGTTGTAATAAGCTATATTTTGGATTTCCTCTGCTATGATGCTCAGTTCTGGTTTTTAGCTTATGCACTGTCTCTCCTGTTTTATGTCAAGTATGTTATTATTATATTTTGTTCTATGCGCTGTGAGACATTCTACAGGTTCTTTGCTAGTTCATTTCCTTCTTCCCTTTCCTTATGACGACCCGTTCCGTGCTAACTGGACATGTGTACAGCGCACCTTTGGAGTAAATGTCGGTTGGTGCGGGCGGGCCGTCACAGCACCAATCTGATCCCATGCCAAGCTTAAGTCTGCTCTACTCTAGTTTGATCCAACTCCAGCTCCACTCCAATCCAATCCGGACCGAGTCTTCCTTGTTGCCCTTGTATTTTCGCGTTGCTGAAATGCCACCACTCCGGTTCTGTTATCCGACCCGATCCGATCCGAGTCGGATCCCTATAGAATTTCCAACATGCTTGTTTCGTCCATTCTTGACATACGACGGCGTTTTCAACCATTCTAACTTTACTAAACAATCATAAAGCATCCCAAACAGTAATAATAACATGTGTAATCAAACAAAATCATTGAAACATCAATCACAAGTGTTATTTAGGATCAAACACACCCAAATCTATGATTTTCCCCTTAATCCCCTTAACCATATCTAACAATAGGATTAGCAAACTCAATCCAAATTAACCTAAATTTTTACAATTAACATAAAATAATATTGTAGAATTTTTACATATTTTTCTGAGTCATAATTTCGCTAATTTTCAATAATCTCCCCTAATTAGCCATAATTAGTGAATAAACAAATTAATCACTTACCTTAGCCACAAATGAATTATAAATCTGAAAAATCCACTGATTTGTACGGAATCCTATGTGTAGCAGCAGCTCTATCTCTAATTTGATGCTAATTTGATTTAATTTGGTGTTGATTTGCTTAATATGTGATTAAAAAGGTGATTTGAGAGTGATTTAGAAGATGGAGGCCATTACTAGGGCTAGAGGAAGGTTTGTGGCAGCTAGGAAAATGAAAAATGAACCATTCTCTAACTCCTTACGGCCCTCTCATAACCCTAATCCTGAAATGGGTTATGGGCCTAGCTGCTAATCACCCTATTAACCCCGATTATACTGTTTTTCCATCTTCAAATCTTATTCCAGCCATATCTCTCAAACGGTAAGTTCATTTGGTTAATGTGACCACTCTACGGAAAGGTAAACCATCATTTGAATCCAATGGAAGTGGTTTCAGGTTAAAACTCCTTACCAATCAAAAGTTATAGGAGAAATAAGATTTGCTAGGGGCAAAACGGTCATTTAAAATTCGGCAAAAATCGTGAATGTGGGAAATGACCCCAATAGTCGTTTCCCAAAGTTACACGACCATATAATTTTGTATAAAAATAAAATAAATATCCTATGATCCTATGATACGTAGAATGCGGGTCGTTACAATCTTCCCCCTCCCCCCTTAAGAAATTTCGCCCCCCGAGTTCCTTAACCAAAACAAACAATGGTGCCTCGCATGCTTAGCAACCATTTACAAACAATCAAACATACATAATAACACAACAACCTATCATAGCATGTAGTTTACTAACAAGGGACTAACTATATTGTGATTAGAACCTTACCAGGCAAAGAGTTTTGGATACGACTTCCTTATGTTCTCCTCGATTTCCTAACTACAGTCATTCTCATTATCACCCCACTGAACCTTAACTAGTTTCACCTTCTTCCTACGAAGTTGCTTCGTATCGTTCTCGACAATACGAATCGATCTGCGGTTCCCAACCGCCTCGGGTTCTATCTCGATATCATCCAACTGATCTAGTGAAATAGTCATATCAGAATTGTGCACAAACTTCCTTAAATGGGAAACATGGAATACGTTGTGTACTCCTGCCATCTAGTCAAGTAATCCCACTCTATATGCTAAATTCCCAACTTGTTCGAGAAATGGAAATGGACCAACAAATCTTGGTTCTAACTTACCTCTCCTACCAAACCGAATCACACTCTTCAACGGAGAAATCTTGACGAATACCAAGTCTCCAATGGAGAATTTCAAATCTCTTCACCTTTTATCAGCATAACTCTTCTGCCTATCTTGGGTAGCCTTCATTCGTTGTTGAATAACCTTGATTTTATCTGAAGTTTCTCTTATTACATCTGGCCCAAGCACAAATTTCTCACTGGTTTTTAACAAACATGATGGTGAGTTGCACGGTCTTCCGTACAAAGCTTCAAATGGAGCCATACCAATACTGGACTGATAACTATTATTATATGCGAACTCAACCAGATGCAAATGGTCATCCCATGAACCTCCAAAATCCAATATACAAGCTCTTAAGAGATCCTCCAATACATGATTCACCCTCTCTATTTGACCATCGATTTGAGGATGGTACGCAGTACTGAGATGTATTTCTGACCCTAGAGCCTCTTGTAAACTCTTCCAAAACCCACTAGTAAATAACGGATCCCGGTCACTCACAATACCTTTAGGTACTCCATGAAATCTCACTACCCACTTCATGTACTGTTCCGCTAACTTAGTTGTCGTTTTATTTGACTTGATTGGTATAAACCTTGCACTTTTGGTTAATCGATCCATAATCACCCAAATACTATTGTGACCCGATCTAGTCCTTGGTAAACCATTAATGAAATCCATTGAGACTTGTTCCCATTTCCATTCGGGGATTTCCAATGGTTGTTACAAACCACTGGGCTTCTTTTGCTCGGCTTTAATTAACTGGCAGTTCATGCACTTGGATATAAACTTCCCGACGTCTTTCTTCATCCCTTCCCAGTAGTATGTCTTCTTCATGTCTCGATACATTTTGTTACCACCGGGATGTATAGTCAGCTTCGAGTGATGAGACTCTCTGAGCACTTCATCTCTCAATCCTTTTACGTTGGGTACGACCAGCCTCTCATTCTTTCGAAGCCATCCTTCTCGATCAAGTCCATACTTGTTCATTCTCTCGTCGTCGATACCCATCTGTAACTTAGAGATGATTTCCAATAGATTAGGATTGTCCCTCTGACTAGAACAAATCCGTTCAATCAAAGTCGGTCTGATCGTCAAACTTGCTAACATCTTTGGATCCAATTTGCACTTAGGTCTGAAATCATATCCTGCGATATATTCCAGTTGCTTCCATTCCAGAAACATATTCCCCAAACCGGCATGTCTCCTACTCAATGCATCAGCTACCGCATTTCCCTTCCCGGGTCTGTATGCGAATTGAAATCATATGAAGCCAAGAACGCTAACCATCTCTGCTGACGAAGATTTAAATCCTTTTGAGAGAAAAGATACTTTAAAGACTTATGATCGATAAACAATTCAAATCTTTCTCCCAAGAGATAGTGTCTCCACATCTTTAACGCGAACACGATCGCTGCCAATTCCAAATCATGGGTAGGATACCTTTACTCATGCGGTTTTAGTTGCCGACTAGCATGAGCTACAACCCTACCTCCTTGCATCAGTACGACACCTAGTCCGGTAGCACAACCATCTGTGTACACCGTCATCTCTTCGTTCCCTTTATAAATAACTAACATTGGTGCACACGTTAACTTTTTCTTTAGACTCTTAAATACATTCTCACACCTTTCATCCCAAAAAAGTTTGATTCTTCTAGGTCAACTGGGTTAACGGCGTCGCTATCTTGGAGAAGTCTTGGATAAACTTACGATAATACCCAGCTAACCCCAAGAAACTTCTCACGTCCATTGCATTCTTAGGTGTAGACCAATCTTGCACCGTAGCCACCTTCGCAGGATCCATGGCAATACCATCTCTGAAACAACATGGACCAAGAACCTCACTTCCCTCCTCCAGAAGTGACACTTAGAAAATTTCGCTTTCAATCGGTGTTTTCTCAACACATCCATAACTGTCCTCAAATGTTCCTTCTGTTCTTCCTTTGTCCTCGAGTAAACCAAGATATCGTCCACGAACACAAGAACAAACTTATTTAACTGGTCTCTGAAAACCCTATTCATAACATCCACAAAATATGCTGGTGCATTGGTCAATCCGAATGGCATGACCAACCACTCATAGAATCCAAACGGCAACCGAAATGTCGTTTTAGGTATACTCTCAGCTACTACTCGGAGCTGATGAAAACCTGTCGCGAGATCCAACTAGGAAAACACTCTTGCTCCATTCAGCAGATCAACAAACCATCTATTCGTGGAAGAGGATACTTATTCTTCCTAGTTACCTTATTCAACTCGCGGTAGTCCACACATAAGCGAAGGGAACCGTCGGCCTTGGTAGCAAATACAACTGGTGCTCCCCGCTCGGAAACACTTCTTCGGATAAATCCCTTTCCAAAAGATCGCTTACTTGCACCTCGTGCTTTCGCTGCTCCCTTGGCGCGATATGACGAAGAGGCATCACTATAGGTCTGGCGTCTTTCACTAAATCAATCTGAAACTGGATCTCTCGGTGTGGTGGAAGTCCGATCACTTCCTCGAAGATGTCCGGATACTTGCTGGCAATAGGCACATCTGATAACTCATCATGCACGATGTCGAGGGAATTTAGAAAACTAGCCATTACCCCATCACTAGGTAGGCCACCCAATACCACCCTCGCCCATCATCCTCTCTACTGATCAACGAAGACCCCTCACGGTCTACCACCACCCCATACCTTTGGAGCCAATCGACTCCCAAAATAATGCAAAACCCAGTAAAGCCCAAAACAAAGCAATCACAAGCAAACATACATCCTTGACTTGATAAGACCAAATTACGACAAATTATACTAAGACTAGTCGAACCACCGATCGAATTCTTCACAACTAAAGGTCTATCGACAATCTCGGGTTCTAATTCCATCCTATCTACCAGGTCACTAGACACGAAGGAATGGGAAGCCCTGGTATCGAACAATACTCAAATAGGAACATCGTAAATGGAAAGCATACCTTAAATAACGATACCCTTTCCCTTCTCTGCCATAGTTGGGGCATTTAACGAAGAAGGAACAGCGTTGATGGCATATGTTTTCACGATCTGCTTCTCTTTAGGAGGTTGTGGACATTTATCCTTATGATGTTCCACTTGGCCACAGTTGAAGCACTTCCTGTCCGCTGGCTTTGCTCGACCTTTGACATAGTGGTCCTTCTTGACACATCTATAACGCTCGATATCCTTCTTATCTTTATTTTTCTGACCATCCTTGGTTTGATTCTGTTTCCTCTTGTTCTAGGAATTCTTCTTGTCTTCACCGCTTGCCTGCGGCTTTGGCTCTCCTGCAGATGCAATAGTAACCTCAGTTTTGGCTTAGGGAACTAATCTCAATGCCTTTTCCACAATAAATTCAAATGTCTCATCGATGTAGTTTATACGTCTTTCCCCCAAGTACTCATCTAAGCCAGTTATGAACTTCTCATTCTTCTTCTCGACAGTATC
Organism: Allium sativum; assembly: GCA_030737875.1. Classification (NCBI taxonomy): domain Eukaryota; kingdom Viridiplantae; phylum Streptophyta; class Magnoliopsida; order Asparagales; family Amaryllidaceae; genus Allium; species Allium sativum. The sequence continues at coordinate 340,019,092 of CM060919.1, forward strand.
GATAAGAGATAATCCATATTTCGATAGGGTATCGAATTCAGCAACATATTCCAAGACTGCCCTACCATTCTGCTTAAGCTCTAAAAACTTGCTAAATAATTCTGATTTCTGAGCGGCTGGAATAAACTTTTCACTGAAGCGAGTCTTAAACTGATTCCAAGTAACTTGATCCTCAGGAGTAGCTACTTTAATGGCATTCCACCAATTCATATCCCGTCCTTGAAGTTGACGCGATGCTAGCTTTCTCTTCATTGCATCCTCGATCACAAATCCTCAAAAATGCGCTCACAACTATCAAGACAATCTTTAACCACCATAGTCGATTCCATTCCATGGAATGGCTTCCCACAAGGAATAGTATAATCCTTATTAAGCTTGGCGACATCGGCCCTGGGCACCTGCACTACTGAACTACCAACGGTAGCAGCATTAGGAACTTCTCCCTGAGCATCCCTAAGCATCTCTCGCATGAAGGAAGTAAACATCGTCCTTATGTCAGGGACATTCTCGTGGTTGGCTCCTGAACCTGTACTCCTTGTGTTTCGGCTCATCGTTCAATCTATAAAGAGAAAACGATTAACCATCTCCTTAGTGGTGCCCGTGCAATGCGACTTCATCCTTAGATATACTAATAGTGTGTATATATATAGTTTTTGAGAACCAAAATATCATAAATACACGCTCTCATATACGTATACTATCTCTCCCAGATGTCTTACCCTAGGTTAAACTACGCAACCTAGGCCCAGATACTAAGTGTGACAACCCGGCCCGCACCAGCCAACATTCCTACGAAATGCGCTGTGCCAATGCCCGACTAGCACAGAATGGTCGTCAAAAGAAAAAGGTTTGAAGCTATGAATCACCAAAGAACCTATAGTATATCTCACATCACATGGAATAAAATATAATAATAACATAACTTGACATAAAACAGGCGAGACAGTGCATAAACTGAAAACTAAACCATCATAGCAGTGAAATCCAAAATACAGCTTATGATCCAAACCATTATTACAACTTCCGAATACTGTCTCTAAAACGAAATGAAAGAGGTACACTACTAATGCGCAAAGAAGTGACCAGCAACAACACAGGGAGAACATATGTAAATAGTACGTGGAAGCCTCCTGCTCGTCTCCGGACAGCTACTCGTGCATAACCACCTAACTTGTCCCTGGTATGCTCGTTTAGGAGCACCCAGAGTAATAAGAAAAGATATAAAACTCTGGGTCAGACAAAAGTCTAGTATGAGCGATAACAGCAAAATAAAACAATAACAGGTATAAATAATCATACCTGACTTGGACCTGCAACTAAAGAGTTAGCACAACAAGATGTACTGTACTCTAATGTAACACTAACATATAGTGTAAAAGTGGAGTGTGTGTGTCATGGTGATAGCAAACATCAAACATAGCAATCATCCACACATCTCTCACTTAGTGCGCAAAGCGTACGATGTCCACCGCTTTGATCACCAAAACTATTGGGGCCATGACGGAGTCCAACTCCGTACAACAATCACTATAACCACTTTGCCCTTTGGGGCCCTGATGGAGTTCGACTCCATACAACCTCTGACCCCACTGCACTGGTCCATAGTCAATTCCCCCTCTCTCAATAGTGAACCAAAGTTATAGATATCGATAACCCCTTTGCACACGTCCCACAACAAAGCCCAACTCTGGAGGTTAACTCATTGGTTCCCATCTGGATCCTGAGTAATAACTTCCCATTTAGACTTCCTTTGCATCTCGGGTTTTGGTCAAACTAGAGTTGGTCTTCAGAAGAGTCGTCGCGTGGTAGTAGAGATTCAAATCCGGTTCGATTCGGGTCCCGCACTTCGGTTCAGTTCGGGTCCTCCAGTTCGGTTCATTGCTCCCTGTCTGGTTCAGTGCTTCTCCTCATATCCATATCTCGGTACGTTCGGGGCTCCTTGTCCGGTTCGGTGCTCCGATCCGATCCCATGCCAAGCTTCAGTCCGCTCTACTCTAGTTTGATCCAACTCCAACTCCACTCCAGTTCAATCCGACTGGGCCTTCCTTGTTGCCCTTGTATTGGCATGTTGCTGAAGATGCCACCACTCCGGTTCGATTATCCATCCCAATCTGATCCCCTTTATCTGATCCGAACCAGATCCCTGTAGAATTTCCAACAGGCTTGTTTCGTCCATTCTCGCTATACGACCGCGTTTTCAACCATTCTAACTTTAATAAACAATCATAAAGCATCCCAAACAGTAGTAATAACATGTGTAATCAATCAAAAACATTGAAACATCAATCACATGTGTTATTTAGGATCAAACACACCAAAATCCATGACTTTCCCCTTAATCCCCTTAACCATATCTGACAATAGGATTAGCAACCCGAATCCAAATTAACCCAATTTTTTTACTAGTGATATAAAATAATATTTTAGAATTTTTACATATTTTTCTGAGTCATAATTTCACTAATTGTCACTAATCACCCCTAATTAGTCGTAATTAGTGAATAAATATGATAATAACTCACCTTAGCCACAAATGAATTATAGATCTGAAAAATCCACAGACTTGGCACGGATTCCTATGTGTAGTAGCAGCTCTATCTCTGATTTGATGCCAATTTGACTTAATTTGGTGTTGATTTGCTTAATATGTGATTAAAAAGGTGATTTGAGAATGATTTAGAAGATGGAGGCCATTACTAGGGTTAGAGGAAGGTTTGTGGCAGTTAGGAAAATGAAAATGAACCATTCTCTAACTCCTTTCATCCCTCCCATAACCCTAATCCCGAAATGGGTTATGGGCCTAGCTGCTAATCACCCTATTAAGCCCGATTGCGCTGTTTTTCCATCTTCAAATCTTATTTCAGCCATATCTCCCAAACGGTAAGTTCGTTTGATTAATGTGGCCAATCTACGAAAAGGTAAACCATCATCTGAAACCAATAGAGGTGGTTTCAGGTCAAAAGTCCTTACCAATCAAATGTTATAAGCGAAACAAGATTCACCAAGGGAAAAACAAGATTCGCCAAGTGCAAAACGGTCATTTAAAATTTGGCAAAAATCGTAAATGTGGGAAATGATGCTAATTGTCGTTTCCCAAAGTTACACGACCATATGACTTCGTATAAAAATAAAATAAATATCCTACGATCCTCCGATACGTAAAATGCAGGTCGTTACAAGGGCTATCAGGGAAAGAAAAGGAAATTCTTCAAGGGTGGAAAGGCTAGGAAGGAGGGAAAGCCCAAGACGAATAAGGCTGATGTTGCTTGCTTTAGGTGTCACCAAAAGGGACACTATTTGATAGAGTTCAAGGCAGCGGAAGTTAAGGTCACCACTGAAAAGTAGAATGTCGGGTGCATTAACTATAATCATCTTTGGCATTATAAGGATATATATTCGAAAGCAGCCAAGGGTAAAGTGATGGTTATGGAACCTTCGTCTTTGAAACCTGTTGCTGTAGAGAAAGGGAAGACTGTTTTCGAAGGTATGCTTTTGTTTTGTAACATGTCTGTTAGAGTTTTGTTTGACACAGGTGCATTACACTCATTTGTCTCTAGATGTGTAGTATATAATTGTCTTTAGAACCATCATATATTGTTACTTTCTTTATGGTGGTTTATCCTAACAAAAGGTACGCAACTCTGGGTTTGGGATGCGATAACCTAGAATTTCAATTGATAGGTCATATATTTGTTTGTAGCATGTATGTGCTTGATTTAGAGGGTTTTGGGATTACTTTGGGTATGGATTGGTTGAGTTATTATGATGCAAGAGTTTTGCGTCGAAGCTTAGAAATATCGTTGAAGCACCATGATAGCAACGAGAGGATTATGTTCTCGGTGAAGATAGATGTTTCGGAGATGTTTTCCTTATTGTACAGTTTTGAACTGGAGGAAAAAGTGGGTAGCATTCCTATTGTTAAAGAATTTACTTACATCTTCAAGCCAGTGGAAGGATTATTGTCGAAGAAAGCTATTGAATTTTGGATCGGTCTTGTGCCGGGACCATGATTAGGCCTCGTAGCAGAATGACAGCTTCAGAGATGAAGGAGTTGAAGGTGCAACTTGTTGAGTTGGAAGGTAAAAGCTTCATTCGTCCAAGTAGTTTGGCTTAGGGCACATCCGCAGTGTTTGTGAAGAAGCCTAATGGAACATTAAGAATGTGTATTGATCAACGGAATTTGAATGAGATAACAGTGAAGAATAGGAATCCTCTACCTTGAATTGATGGTCAGTTTGATCAGTTGAGCAGAACGATAGTGTTTTCTCGGTTGGATTTGGCTTCTGGTTTCATCAACTGAGAGTAGCGGAAGAGAGTGTTTCGTTAATAGCGTTTCGTACCAGATATGGACCCTATGGATGGATGGTTAAGCATTTTGGTTTGACTAACATGCTAGCTTTCTTCGTAGATTTGATGAAATGAGTGTTTCGGGAACACTTAGATAGATTGACTTGGTTTTCAATAATGATACATGTGTGTATTCGAAGGATGCGGAAGGGCATGGAATCCACCTTCGGATCGTGCTGGAGACTTTGCAAAAGCACCAATTAAAGGCTAAATTTTCTAAGTTCTATTTTTAGGAGAAGAAAGTGAATTTCTTTGGTTATGTGGTTTCAGAAAATGGACTGTCGGAAGATCCCATGAAGTTCGACGCTATCATTAGTTGGAAGAAACCTGAAAGCGTGATGGAGATCAAAAGTTTTCTGGGATTGGCCGAATACTATCGTAGGTTTATCAAGAACTTTCCGCAAATAGTGACATCGCTCACTAAGCTAACCAAAAAGGATGTTAAGTTTGTATGGTTTGATAAGTGTGAGAAGGCATTCCAGAGTTTGAAGCACTTGTTGGCCAATGCTCATGCGTTAGTAGTGCTAGAAGGAAACCAGAGTTTGGTTATTTTTGCTGATGCTTGTGGAGCATGGTTAGATGATGTTCTGATTTAGAAGGGAAGGGTCATTGTATATGCTTCCAGACAGCTAAGACCTGATGAATTCTGATACCCAACTCATGATCTTGAGTTAGTTGCTACTGCTTTTGCCTTGAAGAATTAGAGGTATTATTAATTGGGTGAAAAGTTTGAGTTGTTAACAGGCTATAACTCCTTGAGCTATTTGAGTTCTCATAAGGAATTGAATATGCGATAGTAGAGATGGTTGGAATTCCCGGCGATGTGTTACTTCGACATAGAATATACCCCTGAAAATGGGAATAAGGCCATGGATGCCCTTAGTAGAAGGCACCAAGGTATGACGTCGGCTATGCTGTACGAATGGAAATATTTAGAATCTTTAGTCACACATAATGCAAGGATCAGGTCGACAACAAGTTCTAGAGGAGGTAAACCGACAGTGTCATGCTTTGAAGTTTGACCGACTTTGATTGAGAAGATTGCTTTCTAGGCAAAAAGAGGATCCTTCGTTGTTCGAAAGGATCAAAAGCTCATAGCCGAAATGGAAGGGAGTAGCCTTGGGAATTCATTCTCAACCGCAAGGGTTGGTTATGGAAGAACGAAAGGGTATGTGTTCCAAAAGTTGGTAATCTGAGGAAGGAAGTTCTTAGAGAGTGTCATCACTCTTAGTTTACTATACACTCCAAGGGAACCAAGATGTACCGAGACATGAAGAGAAACTTCTTTTGGGAAGGAATGAAGAAAGATGTAGGCTTGTGGGTAATGCAATGTATGAATTACCAGCAAGTGAAGGCCGAACATTAGAAGCCTAGTGGTTTGTTACGACCATTGGAGATTCCAATTTGGAAGTGGGATTCTATATCCATGGATTTCATTGATGGACGACTGAGATCGAAGATAAAGAACAAAGGCACATAGGCTATCATGGATAGACCAACCAAGGGTGCTCATTTTTTTTCTTGTGAAGTCAGCTAAGAGGCATTGGCTTTGGCGGAGTTATACATGAAGAATGTGGTAAGACTTCATGGAGTTCCTAGTAGTGTCATAAGCAATAGGGATCCTCTATTTACGAGTGAGTTTTGGAAAAGTTTGCAAACTTCAATGGGAACAAAAGACAAGACGAGTATGACTTATCAGCTACAGACGGATGGGTAAACCGAGAAGGTGAATAAGGTACTGGTAGACTTGCTGAGATAATGTGTTCCGGACTTTGGTGGTTCATGGGAGGACCATCTGAATTTTGTATAATTTTTCTATAAGAATACATTTCAGACTACTATTGGAATGGCACCTTTCGAAGTTTTATGTGAAAGATCATGTAAATCGCTGGTATGTTGGTTGGAGACAGGAGACAGGCTAGTTCTTGGTCTAGAATGAGTAAAAGAGGAAGTAGAGAAAATTGAGATCATTTCGAGTCGGATGAAGGAAGCTCAACCTAGGAAAAAGAGTTATGCGGATAAAAGGTGTAAGGATTTAGAAATCTTAGTTGGAGAAAAGATTGTTATCAAGGTGTCACTGGTGAAAGGCATATTCCATTTTGGAAAAGTAGGGAAGCTTGCACCAAGGTTTATTGGACCTTTCCTGGTTTGGGAAAGGAATCAGAAGCTTGCCTATCGAGTGGAGTTACCAGATAGGTTGGCTAAAGTCCATAATGTGTTTACGGAAGTATGTATATGACCCTAACACTACTATGTATCCAAAGGTATTGGAAGATTTGGTAGTGGGACCCGATTTGACTATCGTGTGACAACCAATTCGTGTTGTTGATAAAGATGAAAGGAAAATGAAAAATAAGATAGTTAAACTGGTACTGATGAAAGAGATTGTACTTGAGAGATAGAGGTTAGGATTAGAGAGGCTTTTCCTACTTTTCTTTTGGTAAGCTCTGTAGGATTAGAGAGGCTTTTCCTACTTTTCTTTTGGTAAGCTCTATATAATTTTATACATTGTTTACTAATTGGGCATGCCAGTATATGTTTTGATAGCAATGCTTGTTGGGTTGTTGTGATTGATTTGCATGTTTTGTCCTTGATTGCATTTCGGGGATGAAATTCTTTTAAGGAGCGGTGAATGTAATACTCTTGAATCTGATAAGATTATTCATTAACTTAATTGGATAAATTAAATGGGAATAATGTGGTAAAGGAGGACATAAGATTTTTCCTTGATAAATTAACTAGTAGGTTAGCCTTAGAAACAAATGAACTAATGCATAAGGGAGGGGCATATGAGAGGGTGAAAAGGTAAACTTTCAACCCCTATATTTACTCATATCCTATCACATTTTGTTCACTTTTTCATTCACGCTAAAAGATTAAAAGAAATTTAAGGAGGCCGGCCATTAAAGCTAAGAATAAGAGAAGAGAAAAATCTTGGAATCTAGAGCTCAACAAATCTCGAAACCTCGAACTAATAAAGGTGAATAATACCCTTATCCTTGTATTTCAATCATCGGGAAAATAGCTGAAAATTGTTTTCGTTCATGGTGGTTTTTCATAATTGATATGATGCTAATTTGTGGGAACTCATTTAACTATGTTTGACATGTTTATATGTTTTTCATATACATGAAAATGGTTAGATTTTAGGGTAAAATTTATAGTTAGAAATCTCCAAATGCCATGGATTTTTGGTATAATGTTTGTTATATGATTTTGGAGATGGGTTTTAAATTTCATAGTTTGTCATGGATGTATGAATTTGTTATGAGTTTTAAAGTTTGAATTACTTGGGGAAAGCTTATTTGTCGATCAAAATTATTATAATACATGTACTGTTATTTTATACATGGCCAGTATGAAAGTACAGTAAAAAGAATGCATACGTCAATATTTTAAATTTATAAGCCAATGAGAATTCAAAAAATAGTGGAGCAAGTATAAAGAAATACATTATAATGGAAAAAGTCAAAATTGTTCGTATTTACTATTAGTGCCACTGTCATTCCGGAGGCGACGTTCTGATACCTTGGAAGTCACTCTCAGTAGTGATGGATACTTTAAATATCATCCATGTATGGTGTAGGAAGTATTCAGACATCTGCCTCTTACCTTCTGAAGGAGCTTTGGTATTGATACTTATACATTTTAAAAGTTAACTTCTCCAGAGGAGGCTTTTGCCTTGACTCTTTCAGCAAGGATGAAAGGGGGTCTTTTATAAGAAATAAACTATTTCGAATAAGGTCAATACTATTCGGGGGAACTAGGAGAAAGTTCAAATCTTCGAAGCCATTGCCTACGATGATATGTCTTTATAAACTTGTTTTTCTAAATTTATTTCCTTGTAGGTGGTATACGAGACGAAAGGAAATCTTTTACTAATGGACTTGATATCAAGAAATAACTAATCTAGAAAAACATCAAAGGACTTTTGATAGCCAAATGGATCTGTACAACACATCCAGGGCAACGCGATGTAGATTATTCCCAGTAACGTTGCAAGGAGCTACTGCAAAATAGTATCGTTAACACAGAGAAAGAACCATCTACTCTCAGGGGCATTTTTTCCTATGATTTTTCTGCACAATTTTGCATCCTAAAGGATCAACTATCCATTATAATGTAGTGGCGAACATCAAGCGATAGGCAGGGGAGTTATTGGGTGATTACCTAAAGAGGTTTAATGTCGAAGCCTTGAAAGAAAAAAGGAATGGATGGCAAAGCATCGTCGATATATGCCCATGTTGGGTTGCTCATAAACGCTCCATTTTGGAAATATTTTTTTGTAAACGAGTGTTATGATCTGCAGGAATTCCACTTTCGAGTGAATAAGTTCACCTAAATGGATGAGATGTACCATGCTAAAAAGAGGGCTTCTTTGAAGAAAGAAAATGAAAGACCTAATTATGACTGAAACAATAAAAGGATGCGATGGGAGGAAGCTAACAATAATGCAATAGCATTGAACGGGACAGTATCCTTCATTTACACAGCAATGAAGGGAAAAGAGAATATTTCCACTTCATACAAAACTCAAACCAATTTGGAGGTTAAAAAGAGCGATATTTATTTTGTCTACAATAAGGCGAATGGTCACAAAATGAATGAGTGCAAAGCCTTGGCTAAAATGGTTCAAAACCTAATTTGAGAAGGACAATTGAGAGAGTTTATTTGCGATAATCAGAATACTGCACAGGTTAACAGAGGATCTCAAAAGCCTTTTGGGAGACCATAAATGTTGGCAAAGATAAAGATGTTCTGAATCTAATCCTGCCTATCAATCGAATTGGTGTAATTCATGGAGGTCCACATATTGCTAGAAATAGTTGAAAGATAAGAATCGTTATATTAAGGAAGTGAAGGAGGGGATATTCTCGATGCAAGAGGGATTGCCACATGGCAACCATACAGAAGGACTTCAGATGCATACATTGGGTACAACGCCTTAAGATCTATAGAAGGGAATCTATCACCCCCACAATGATCCTCTAATGATCACTTCTCAGATCGGGCTATTAGTAGTTACAAATATTCTTATGGATACCAGAAGCGCAGTTAACGTCATCTTCAAACACACTTTCGATCAGATGAATATCCCCAAAGGGAAGCTAGAATCTAGTCCGAAATACAATAAAGGATCTACTCTGATTGTACATGTGAAGTTGAAGGAACAAATGGGTCTTTTAACTTATTGTCCCATCTTCGAAACCCTCTTCATGACGACCAGTCACCCTTTTATAATGCTTTCATTGAACACCCTACGCTCGACGAAGTTGATGCTTTTGTCACCCTGGAGTACTTGATGGTCGAATTCTTAACTAAAAAGAGACGAGGAATGATAAAGCTCTAGGAAGATGTACTTTGCAGCTTTTGACCAATATAAAAGAGAGTACTTTGCTTATTTTGATTCTTCTACTTTGTTCCAGCCTTCGGATGATGGGTTTTTACACCCTACATTTGAAGCTAAGGTAAGAAATAATCAATTTGGTAAGTGCACGAAGGAAAATTATAGGTTATAGGACAAAAGGATAAAAAGGACAAACACAAATAATATTGAAGAAGGAGAAATTATAATATATTTACTCTATTGAGGGGAAGTGGAAAGAAGTGAAGCATTTAAGAACTTGAGGTGGTACCTTTAGACCCAACTTATATAGGATAGTTAAAGTGGGAAAGAAATTGGAACTCAACCTAATAACGGACTTGATCCACTCTCTCAAAGAAAGTAAAGATATTTTTGCATGGTCTCATTCAGATATGGTTAGAATTAACCCATCGGTTATGTGTCACGCCCTTAACATTGATTCAAGTATGAATCTCATCCGATAAAGAAAAAGGAATTTGGACAAGATATGATCTGAATCCTTGAAGGAAGAAGTTAATAAGTTACTTTAAAAATGGACTTATTTGAGAGGTTTTCTACCTTAAATGGCTTGCTAACCCGGTATTAGTGAAAAAGTTCAATGGGAAAGGAGAACATGTGTCGATTATACTTATTTAAACAATGCTTGTCCAATGGATTATTATCTTTTGCTTACAGTAGGCCAACTGGTAGATGCTACAAGTGGACATAAGTTACTATCCCACATGGATGCTTATTCAAGGTATAACTAAATTCTCAAGTTTTAACCAATCGAGAAACATACATGTTTTATCCCTAATTGAGGAACGTTCTGTTATCGAGCCATGCTCTTCGATTTGAAGAACGTTGGGGCGACATATCAAAGTTTAGTTAATAGGATGTTCCATAAGAAAATTGAAAGAAATATGGAATTCTATGTGGATGATATGTTGCTAAAATCTCAAAAGGCAGAGAACCAATTAAAATATCAAGAGGTTGGTCAAAGTTATACGAAAGTATCAAATGAAGTTATTAAATTCTATAAGGTGCAACTTTAGAGTCCACTTCGGAAAATTTTTGGGTTATATCATAAGTGATCAAGGAATAAAGGTCAGTCCTGCAGAGATAAATGTAATAAGAGATATGGTTGAGCTAAAGATCGGTAAAGTGTAATAAGCTTAAATGGAAAGGTGGAAGCCTTAAGTAGGTTCAATTCTAAAGCAACTGATAAGTATATCTTATCTTCAGTATAATCAGGAAGAAAATGAACTTCGAACTGGGGGAAACCGCCGGAGGGCATTCCAAGTACTAAAAGACAATTTAGAAAAACCATCCCTATTGTCAAGTCCGAAGGATGGGAAATCTTATATTTGTATATGGTAGTTTCGGAGCATGTAGTAATCTCAATACTAATTCGAGAGGAAAATGGAGCGTAGTTTCCAATATACTATATAGTAGATGTTTAAGGATACCGAAACCCAATACCCTACTATAGAGAAACTTTCTTATTGCTTGATGTTGACTGCCTGAAAACTATTGTCATACTTTCAGGCACATGCCATTAAGGTTTTAACCAATTTCCATCTTAAACAAGTTTCAAGCAAACCAAAAACTTCAGAAAGGTTAGTAAAATTGGGGATTGAACTGAGCCAATATGATATAGAGTATAAGTCGTGAATGTCTGTAAGAGGGAAAGACATAGCTGATTTTGTGAACAATTGCATAGGATTATTGAATAACAATCAAAAAAGAAAAGGATCGAGAGCAAAAATGGAAACTATTTATGGATGGAGCGTCCAATGGGCAAGAAACGGGGCAAGACAAATCATAATTACCCCGAATTTGCACTGCCTGCATTATGCTATGAAATTAGACATTCCTACAATTACTAATATGAAGAAAAATGAGTTAATTGTAGCTGGATTAACCTTGCTATCCAACTTAAGATTCTATGAGTTCGGATCTTTAGTGATTTCCAGTTATTGATAAACCAGTTGAAATAAATCTATCAAACAATGGGTCCTAGGTTTTCTTAATATGGAAAGAAAATATTAGGAATGCTTATGTAATTTGAGGATTTTTCCATACATTAAATTTCAAGAGGAAAAAATTCCTAAGTTGATTCCTGAGTCAAGATAGCCAGCTCTAGGGAGCCCACGAAACCCGAATTATACATGTCGGATATCGGGAAACTCCCAAGTATTGAGGGAAAAGCAACCGGAAAGGTAATAGAATTATTAGATTCAACTAGATTCCTAGAATTGACCCAAAAATAGACAAAAATAGTAGAGAATCAAGAGGTTTCGCCTGAAAAATCAAACCCTTTCAGAATAAGTGGGTGCAACGGAAACATTTGGATGACACCCATTTTAGCATACTTAATCAATGACACATTAAATAAGAATAAAGCATAAGCATGAAAGGTTAAGCGACAAGCCTTGAACTTCACCATGTCAAATGGAATTATTTATAAGAAAGGGTATGCTTCCCCATATGTAAGATGTGTAAGCCTCGAAGGTGGATCAAAATTATTGAAAAAGGAACACGAAGGGTTCTGTGGATACCATTGAAATGGAAAAAACTAACCAAAAAAGTAATAAGACAAGGATTGTATTGGCCACAAATGACTAATCAGGCCATAGTGCTAGTAAAGAGGTGTGACAAGTGTCAAAAATCTTCTAGGATTCCTCAACTGCCACCAAATCAGTTAACTCCAACCACGAGTCCAAAGCCTTTTGACGTATGGGGGATTGACCTTATTGGCCCACTATCAATTTCAAAAGGAGGAGCAAAGTATGCCATGGTAGCTATTGAGTATATCACTACATGAGTAGAAGCGGAGCCTCTTCCAAAAATGTTAAGGTTTATTATCAAACACATTATCACAAGATTTGTAATACCTCATAATATCATATTTGATAATGGATCACAGTTCGAAAGCGAAGATTTTCTCCCAGTTTTGTTATAAAACGGAATTATCATGAGTTTCTCTTTAGTTGCACATTCAAAAGCCAATGGCATTGTCGAAGCCACCAAAAAACCCATAAAAACCATACTAAAGAAATGGCTAAGCAAAGTCAAAGGAATTCAGATAAATGAATTACTGTAACGACCCGAGGGTTTTCGACCCCGAAAATCGACATAAATACATTTACCGTGTCTCATGCCAACCTTCCAAACACTAAAAATACCGGAATGCTTATAGAAAGAAATTAGTGGGTGAGATTAGAGAGAAAGAAATCAGAGTATAAGAATAAGAAGAAGAAGAACCAACACAACACAAATTCAGAGTCTCACATCGCAGCGAAACAAAACATAATATAGAAATAAATCTTTACTGAGAGCTTTAAACAAAAATTACAATCATCAGAGTATATTATCAGTTATAATAACATGTCATCATATACAGCCACACAGCGGAATAAATACCTGGTACCATACATCCGAACACCTCCAACTCGTCTCTGTACTTCGCAGAATCCGATAACCTGGACCTGTACAACCCGGTCTAACCCGAGCATTACAAACACCGAGTTAGTCTGGTCAAGCAGAGTGAGAAAAACTCACAAAGTTTTAAGGGGAATCATCCAACTTGATTTTAAAGTTCAAAATCTTTTCAAAAGAAAAGGATAATCGTAAAACCGAATCCACACATAAATACGGATGGTTTTTTCCTTATGATAACCCAAAACATTTTTTAAACACAATATTATTCTGATATTATTATAGTGTCTAAATACGAATAAATAGCAATCTAGCATAACGCTTGCATCTCACGCTCCACAAATATAGTCTACAATCAAAACCGCGAGCGCTTATTGGAGATTGGATCCCGACTATGACAAGGTATGGAACCACCTACCGATGGTGTATCTCTAGAGGGGAATACATTGGGTTCAATAGGAATGTCTTGCAACCCGGCCACACATAACCGACCACTCATTTCGCTTGAGTGTATCGAATGTATATCACCAACGTTTGAGATCAGCAATTGTTTTCCGAAAAGGGAAAGCATCGAAATAGATTAAAGAATGAAATGGAATTTCTCTAGATATGTGATTATACACCCTAATGGGAGCGATCTACATTGCCATGTTGCCTGCCCGATTTCTGTCATTTCCTAGTTGATGATGCTTGAGGTTTAAATTACCTTTAGAACATCTGGCCACCCTTTACTTTGAATGCCTCATCGTCAGATCCGCCAGATATCACTAATTGATGTCCACAAAAATACTCGAGTTGGTAAGCTAAGAGAAAGGCCTTTCCCCGCCATCAATTATGGTACGTTTGAAGAAATTAATGTACGTAATTATTTTGGAAATACTCTGTCAGATATCCATCCATGCAAGTTGTAACACCCCTAAGTCCCACATTGTGGAAGCCTGTGTGAAGTGGGTACTTATATAGTAGAGCCCATCACTTACTAACACCGAGGCCTTCAGAGGAACAAAACCCCACACCTATACGGTGGCTAAGTTGGGGAAAATATCTTGCGTGAACGGAGGTGCAGGTTGTTACAGTGGTATCGGAGCCAATACCCAAACGGAATTGTGGCTCCTGTGTGGACCACAGCGTCTGGGTGAGGTGTTTGTGAGCCAACGGGGACGTTAGGCTCTGTAGGAGGGGAGAATGTAACACCCCTAAGTCCCACATCGTAGAAGCCTGTGTGAAGTGGGTACTTATATAGTAGAGCCCATCTCTTACTAACACCGAGGCCTTTTGAGGAACAAAATCCCACACCTATACGGTGGCTAAGTTGGGGACAACATCTTGCATGAACGGAGGTGCAGGTTGTTACACAAGTCATCCAAGAACAGAATGAACCGAAGGCATGCTCCTACCACATCCTAGGTATCACCTTATAGATTAGTAGCAAGTAGTCCTTGCAATCCGTAGATTCCAATCATGACAAAATCACTGTCGAAATATCTCTGGCTACTAAACAAGAGAAATTCAACAAGTAGTTCATCCGCTCATGAAGATCAACGGTCTTCAATTACTCCATCTTCAATAATCATCTTCTACGTATTCGCTGGTTCGGAATGGTTTCCGAATATAAATTTGATCCCGGTATTTCCGTACCAACCATCGTATAGGTCAGATTTGATAGTCGGTGATTTAACTATCAAATAAATAATCATGAGGATAAAATGAGTTCACTGATTCAGTACTCGGCATTACATGGCCGTTTAATTTAAAACAATTTACGAAGGTTAATTAAACTTCTAAATCTTGCAATATTTTTAAATATCATATTTCTACTTATTTTATTATAGCAGGATTCCCAGAACTATTTCATACACTTTAAAATTAAATCATATATATTCGTAACTTTGAGTTTAACCAAATTTCACGTGAATTCTCGTTACGACATCTCTTTTGTTCATTTCATGAAAAATAATATTATCCCTTTCTCTTTGAATAAACGTATTCAAACGTATCCCATTAATTCCTTAAATCTTGAAAACATCGTTATAATTTCACAATATCTTTTTATATTTCCGTTACTTTGGAAATACTATTTCATATTCTCAAATCCCTTTTATTTCTATTACTTCAGCATTCATTAGTCCATGACCGCAAATTGGTGAGCGAATAACCTCCCAAGTATCAACTTCGAACACCGAAATCAACATCAGATTCATACTCAGAAATCACTCAACTCGACCAATCTCCAGTTAGGTTCCAATACTTACCTTAACTCTCATCAACCCTTATTATTCCCGTTTTACGCCATTCAACTATTTCCTGCTTTGAAAATCTTGTTTCAATTCCATTTATTTAACTTAATTTCGTTATTAAGTAACGCTAATTTATAATCAACATTTTAAAACCTCATCCCATTGTATAAAATTCGTTTATATAACGTTGGTTTAACATAAACCCTTTTTATCTCGATTTCTTAATTCAAATGTTAAACTCAACATTTTTTTAAACATCGTCTTTGCTTAAAAATCCCTTGTATAACTTTGTTATAAAACTCGGGTTTTAATATAAAATCCGTTCATAAACTCCCTTTCAATTGATTAGATCTCATTACACTATACTTAAATTATTATTAATTAAAATAATAATTTATCCCATCGTTAATTATTGTAGAGGTAGTTAACTTATTAATTAACTAAAATAAATAATAAATCCCTTTTAAAAATCTTATTAAAATTAAAACAAATATTTGTTGAATTATTTCCTTAAACTAATTGACAACAAAATAATTTAATAATCAATCCCATTTAAAAACGGTTGAATTAAACAACTTAAACCACGATTATCTCGTTAACCGATTCTAATTGGTCCTTTCTTTTAAATTAATAATATAATTAATTTAAATAATTCCATTTAATTATTCTTAAAAACAATTATCCAAATTTAACTATTAAGTTAATTTTCTACTCTCTTGCTTATAAATATGATTAACATCAGAATTTACTTTAAAAAATAAATTAATAATTAATTATAAATTTAAATAATAAATAATAAATAATTATTTCCTTTTAACAAACTTTTATTCAAAATAATAGAATTAAAAATCTGTCTTCAGTTATAAAACAAATTTTATAACTTCATTTAGTCGATTTATCTGACGATAAATCAAAATTTTGAAAATGATTAATTTATAGGCCATATACTGACAATTACTCAACCAATATTACCCATTGGTTTAAACAAAACAAATATTGAATTTCAGGTCAACATTCAACAACTAAATCAATCATCTAATCAGAACATTTCATATAATGATAATATGAACATAAATATCATGAAATATATTTGAGGAATCCTGTTGGATCCCTCTAACCTGTTGTTCCCTGCATTAAATATGTTATCTCAAGTATGATTGTTTAATTCAAATAAATAATGATCTTTATAACAGTCAATAAAGATAATTCAATATCAACCAATTTATTTCACACAACCATAACAATTCAAACAATCCATTAAATTAAACACGTTTATTTTATAAACGTGACCAATAAGGTAAGTTACCTTAATTTGGACCAATCGTTAAATAACGATTTGGTTTTTCACTGAACTTAAACAACGTTTAATTTCATGGGTTCAATCAGTATATGAATATATATTAACAAACAGTCAACCATTAACAACCATAGCACACAAAATAAAAACCTGACTAACATAAATTTAAGTGGAAAGAACTGAGTGAGTTTAACTCACCTTGATTTCCTTTTATTTCCGAAGTGATTCATTTTTATTTAATTAAAATATTGTTTAATTTAATTAAAAATTCCTATAGCTTCGAGTTTGATACAGACTGCTCCAAACTGTAGTGTTCTTAACCACAGTTCTAATGAAATTTGTTTGGCTAAATTATTAGAAAAATCAGCTCGAACAAATTATCATCATCTCGCTATTGCTCCTTGTTTCCTCGTTCTGCACATAAGTCTCAGCCTTCCTTTAATAGGCCACCTCCTTCTAATTTGGTAACAAATCATCCTACTGCTAGTTGGATTCGATTTATACTAGACTGATCCTTTTTCATGTTCACTCGTTCTTGAACACCCTGTAAAACTTCACCCCCAGCTCAACGCTGCTGTTGCCACCCTCACTTCCCTGCACCGTTCTCTGGTGATCTCCACGACTGACCCTATGCCAAGTTTCCCACTGTCGCATAGCCTCCTCCTCTTATATTTCATGTTTCCCCTTCGCATCATGCATTCATGGCCTCTCCTGAACATAGAAACACCGCACAACTCTCCCATGCAACCAATGCTCACCACCTCGTTCCCATGCACGAGATCTGCTCCACGGTCTCGACGTCGTAACCCTGTCACCACTTCTCTGGACCATCGTAGGAACCCGCCCAGAGTCCTGGTAAATTCGAAGCTTCATGCTGACCAGAAGATGCAACTGAAACAACCTATTTAACTCTTCTGAGACAACCACCGTCCGCCATAACTTTAGCAATCACCACCACCCAACAAACGTCACTATACCCTACCATTCTTGTGTTGATAGTTCGGGCCAATACTCAATGGGTGAGGAATTAGAATTTTATGATTGTGGAGGAAGCTTTCGCTTCTCATTGCAGGTTTTGTTCAGGAAGAAAGATATGGGGAGATTTTGATTTTTACTGAAACGAATCAAAAAGGGGACGAGGTTGTGTATTTATAAATGGGGAATGAAGAGATAAAATCAACGTCAATTCATCTCCTATAGGGTAGGATTCGTAGTTAGGTTGGCTGAAAAGAAAATGCGAAGCTGTCTGTTTTCAACTGATGGGATATTAACAAGAGAAATACACATATATAACTTGGTCCGCACGTAGCAGTAAATTGGCAGACAAGGAGATCAGATGCTTGGAGTGCTAACCAAAGAAAATGATTTGGGACAGGAAAAGGATAACAATCGGGATGTGTTTTAAATGTATATAATATACCCATTGCCACGCGATCGACATTTACTTTTGTATGATCATACATGAACTCCAAAAATAACGAGAATGGACGTCAAGGTATAATTTGACGTTCCGGTTCTAATGAAACTAATTTCGTTGAAAACGGTCTTCGTTTTCAAAAACTGTACTATTTAGATCTCAATTTATCCATCGGTTCACTTTTAAATTTTGTCTATAGACAAAACAACTCCGTTTGGCTCCAAACTGGAAATATAACAAAAATAAATTATATGTATTCCAATAAAACTCGTTTCGTCGCAAACGGAGGTCGTTTGAAAATTGGCTATTTCTAATGTTTATAAAATATCGATTAAATATTATAAAATTCTAAAATAATTCAATTAAATAATAATAAACTATTGTTATTGTAAATACCAAATTGGAAAATCATATAGCTTCAAATAAAATTTATACAACACAATATTATCAATTCCGAGTTAGATGTTATCCAAATTACATTAAAATCCTTATTAACTTATTAAATAAAAATTATATTTTAATAACGATTTCCATAGCGACTATTTTAAATTTTGAATTAGACATAACTAACAATCTATAATACGAAATCTGGAATTTTCTCTTTCATATGAAAATTATAATCAACATGATTCCAACGCTTCTTGTTTCACAGAATTCCGACTTATATCAGATCCTGTATATTCAACTGAAGTTGAAAACTCAATAGTATGAACTACTGCGTCATTTCGATTAAATTACATATAAATTTAACGTTTAAACTTCATTTTAAATAACGAATTAAATATTAAAATCCATTAATATTCCAAATATAATATTTAAATTAATTAATTAAATTAAATATTAAACCACCAAAAATACGGGACATTACATTCTTTCCACCTTAATAGAACTTCGTCCCCGAAATTACTAAGGAGAGAAAAATGTTACAACCCATTAACTTTAAAAATCCATTTTATTTGAAATAGAAAATCAATTCATTATGGTAAACTAAAATTTTCAAAAATATAGAAAATTTTCTAACACCTTAAATTACCGAAAAATTTCGGTATAGTCTCCCCTGTACGGAGTGACATCTGCGATATCGCAGGAACAAATAATATTTATACATCGACCCACTCGGTCGGAAAATCAAAAATCAAAAATCAAAACCCAAAATTTATATTTTTGCATATGCAGACCTTTTTCAAGCGTTATCGAACATTCTTGCTCAATTTACGTGATGTCTACGCAACCAACTTAATTTTCTAGCCATCTGGCACTTGTACTCAACTCAGTTCAACATATAAGTAACAGATATATGAAATTCTAAATAACATTTCAATAAGTAACAAGTATAACTTCCCAAATTCTAAGAATTAAACATGAATTATCAATTCAGCTTATACAATATAAGGTTATATCACCTAATTTTAATTCATATACGGTTTCATACCAATTTATAATTCTAGAATTCATTTTCTTAGTTTTAATTCATTCAACTTTTATTATTAAATCATTGATTTATTGTATTCAAACAATCTACCAAGTAACAAACAACTAATACACAACCAATTCAATCCAATCAACTGAATATTCATTCAATTTCATATTTACTTTGGTTTATCGCATTTGAACACTAATCGATTAATATTTGATTGATTTCTATTTAATTATTATATATTTAGTCTCCAAATTCAGATCAATATTATTTAATTTCAATATCATTCCTTAAATTAATTTCACTTAATCAAGTTAATTCCAATTCAATTTTTAACCCAATTTGAACTCCATTCAAATCAATCAACACACAATATCTCAATAATTTCATAAAATTATTTCTTTTCTATACAAAAATATAACTTAGGTAAAATTATTTCATTCACCCTTTTTACAAAACAATATCATGTCCATTATCAGTTCAACGCTTCTCAACACTTGAACCGATCAAACAACACATTACAAAACATTTACATATAAAATTTACAAATACGCTGTCATATATATACACTCAGAATCAATCTAAGGTGTTACTAACCCCATCTCTATCGAGTTATGCCATAGAGCCAAGGTTATTACTAAACCAATAGCTCTGATACCACTGTAATGACCCGAGGATTTTCGGCCTTGAAAATTGACATAAATACATTTACCGTATCTCATGCCGACCTTCCAAATACCGAAACGTTTATAGAAAGAAATTAGAGGGTGAGATAAGAGAGAAAGAAATCTTAGAATAGAAGAAGAAGAAGAAGAACCAACACAATATAGAATCAGAGTCTCACATAGCATCAGCACGAAATATAATATAGAAATAGATCTTTATTGAGAGCTTTAAACAAAACTTACAATCATCAGAGTATATTATCACATCTGGACAGTTATAATAACCTGTCCTCATATACAGTCACATGGCAGAATAAACACTCGGTATCATACGTCTAAACACCTCCAACTCATCCCTGGACTTCGCAGCAACTGATAACCTGGACCTGTACAACCCGGTCTAACCCGAGCATTACAAACACGGGTCGGTTTGGTGAACGAAAGTGAGAAAAACTCGCAAAGTTTTAAGGGGAATCATCCTACTTGATTTTAAAATTCAAAATCTTTTCAAAAAAAAGGAAAATCGTAAGACCAAATCCACACATAAATATGGATGGTGTTTTGCTTATGATAACCCAAAACATTTTTGAAACATGATATTATTCTGATATTATGATAGTGTCTAAATACAAATAAATAGCAATCCAGCCGAACGCTTGCATCTCACGCTCCACATATATAGTATACAATCAAAACCATGGGCGTTTATTGGAGATTGGATTCCAACTATGACAAGGTATA
Source organism: Allium sativum (assembly GCA_030737875.1). Taxonomy (NCBI): domain Eukaryota; kingdom Viridiplantae; phylum Streptophyta; class Magnoliopsida; order Asparagales; family Amaryllidaceae; genus Allium; species Allium sativum. The sequence goes on from CM060919.1 coordinate 340,039,998, forward strand.
GAACCACCTGCCGATAGTGTACTCTAGAGGGGAATACACCGGGTTCAATAAGAACGTCTTGCAACCCGGCCACACATGACTAACCACTCATTTCGCTTGAGTGTATAGAATGTATATCACCAACGGTTGGTATCAGCAACTGTTTCTCGAAAAGGGACAACATTGAAATAGATTAAAGAATGAAATGGAAGTTCTCTAGGTAGCTGATTATACACCCTAATGGGAGAGACCCACATAGCCATGATGCCTGACCGATTTCTGTCATTTTCCGGTTGATGAGGCTTTAGGTTTAAATTACCTTTAGAAAATCTGGCCACCCTTTACTTTGAATGCCACATCGTCAGATCCGCCAGACATCACTAATTGACATCCACAAAAATACTCTAGTTGGTAAGCTAAGAGAAAGGCCTTTCCCCTCCATCAACTATGGTACGTTTGAAGAAATCAACTTACGTAATTCTTTTGGAAATACTCTGTCAGATATCCGTCCATACAAGTCATCCAGGAGCAGGTGAACCAAAGGCACCCTTCTACCACATCCTAGGTATCAGTCTATAGATCAGTAGCGAGTATTCCCTGCAATCCGTAGATACTAATCACGACAGAATCACTGTCGAAATATCTCTGGCCACTAAACTAGAGAAATTCAACAAGTAGTTCTTCCGCTTATGAAGATCAACGGTCTTCAATTGCTCCTTCTTCAATAATCATCTTCTAAGTATTCGCTGGTTTGGAATGGTTTTCGAATATAAATTTGATCCCGGTCTTTCCGTACCAACCATCGTATAGCTAAGATTTGATGGTCGGTGATTTAACTATCAAATAAATAATCATGAGGATAAAATGAGTTCATTGATTCAGTACTCGGCATTACTTGGCCTTTTAATTTAAAACAATTAATGAAGGTTAATTAAGCTTCTAAATCTTGCAATATTTTTAAATATTATATTTCTACTTATTTTATTATAATAGGATTCCCAAAACTATTTCTTACACTTTAAAATTAAATCATATATATTCGTAACTTTGGGTTTAATCAAATTTCACGTGAATTCTCTTTACGACATCTCTTTTGTTTATTTCATGTAAAACAATACTATCCCTTTCTCTTTGAATAAACGTATTCAGAATTGTCCCATTTATTCCTTAAATCTTGAAAACATCGTTATAATTTCACAACATCTCGTTATATTTCTGTTACTTTGGAAATACTATTTCATATTCTCAAATCCCTTTTATTTCTATTACTTCAACATTTGTTAGTCCGTGACCGTAAATTGGTAAGCGGATAACCTATCAAGTATCAACCCCGAAGGCCGAAATCAGCATCAGATTAATACTCAAAAATCACTCAACTCGACCAATCTCCAGTTAGGTTCCAATACTTTTAATTTCTTACCATAACTCTCATCAACCCTTATTATTCCCCTTTTACTGGATTCAATCATTTCTCGCTTTGAAAATCTTGTTTCAATTCCATTTATTTCACTTAATTTCATTATTAAGTAACGCTAATTTAAAATCAATGTTTTAAAACCTCATCCCATAACATAAACTTCGTTTATATAACGTTGGTTTAACATAAAGCCTTTTTATCTCAATTTCTTAATTCAAATGTTAATTCAACATTTGTTTAAACCATCGTCTTCACTTAAAAATCCCTTTTATAAATTTGTTATAAAACTCGGGTTTTAATATAAAACTCGTTCATAAACTCCCTTTCAATTCAATTAGATCTCATTACACTATATTTAAATTATTATTAATTAAAATATTAATTTATCCCACCATTAATTATTGTAGAGGTAGTTAACTTCTTAATTAACTAAACTAAATAGTAAATCCATGTTAGAAATCTTATTAAAATTAAATAAATATTTGATGAATTATTTCCTTAATCTAATTGACAACAAAATAATTTAATAATCAATCCCGGTTAAAAACCGTTGAATTAAACAACTTAAACCACGATTATTTCATTAACCGATTCCAATTAGTCCTTTCCTTTAAATTAATAATATAATTAATTTAAATAATTCCATTTAATTGTTCTTAAAAACAATTATCCAAATTTAACCATTAGGTTAATTTTTTACTCTCTTGCTTATAAATCTGATTAACATTATAATTTACTTTATAAAATAAATTAGTAATTAATTATAAACTTAAATAATAAATAATAAATATTTATTTCCTTTTCACAAACTTTTATCCAAAATAATAGATTTAAAAATCTGTCACCAGTTATGAAATAAACTTTATAACTTCATTTCATCGATTTACCTGACGGTAAATCAATATTTAGAAAACGATTAATTTATAGGCCATATACTGCCTATTACTCAACCAATATTACACATTGGTTTAAACAAAACAAATATTGAATTTCAGGTCAACATTCAACAAACAATTCAATCATCTAATTAGAACAGTTCGTATAATGATAATATTAAAATAATTATTATTAAATATATTTGAGGAATCCTGTTGGATCCCTCCAACTTGTTCTTTCGCGCATTAAATATGTTATCTCAAATATGATCATTTAATTCAAATAAATAATGGTCTTCATAAAAGTCAATAACGATAATTCAATATCAACCAATTTATTTCACATAACCATAACAATTCAAACAATCCATTAAATTAAACAAGTTTATTTTATAAACATGACCAATAAGGTAAGTTACCTTAATTTGGACCAATCGTTAAATAACGATTTTGTTTTTCACTGAAATTAAACAATGTTTAATTTCCTGGATTCAATCAATATATCAACATATATTAACAAACAGTAAACCATTGACAACCATAGCACACAAAATAAAACCCGACTTATATAAAATATAAGTGGGAAGAACTGAGTGAGTTTAACTCACCTTGATTTCCTGTTATTTCTGAAGCGGATCATTTTAATTAAATTAAACTAGTGTTTAATTTAATTAAAAATTCCAATAGCTTCGAGTTTGATCCAAATTGCTCCAGACTATAGTGTTCTTGACCACGATTCCAATGCAATTTGTTTGGCTAAATTATTAGAAAAATCTATTAGGACAAATTATCATTATCTCGCTACTGCTCCTTGTTTCCTCGTTCTTCACATAAGTCTCAACCTTCCTTTAATGGGCCACCTCCTTCTAATTTGGTAACAAATCACCCCACTGCTAGTTGGATTCCATTTATACTAGACCGATCCTTTTTACTATTCACTCATTCCTGAACTCCCCGCAAAACTTCACCCCCAGCCGCCACCCTCACTTCCCTACGCCATCCTCTGGTGATCTCCACGACTGACCCTATGCCAAGCTTCCCACTGCCGCATAGCCTCCTCCTCCTCTTATATTTTCTGTTTCTCCTTCGCGCCATGCATTCACAGCCTTTCCTGAACATAGAAACACCGCACACTCTCCCATGAAACCAACGCTCACCGCCTCCTTCCCATGCACGAGATCTGCTCCACAATCTCGACGTTGTAACCCCGTTACCACTTCTCCAGACCACCGTCGGAGCTCGCCCAGAGTCCTACTAAACTCGAAGCTGCATGCTGACCAGAAGACGCAACTGAAACAGCCCGTTTAACTCTTCTGAGACCACCACTGACCGCCATAACGTTGGCGATCACCACCACCCGACAAACGTCAGTATCCCCCACCATTCTTGTGTTGATAGTTCGTATCAATACTCAATGGGTGAGGAATTAGAATTTTATTATTATGGAGTCTTTCGCTTTTCATTGCAGGTTTTGTTCAGGAAGAAAGATATGGGGAGAGTTTGATTTTTACTGAAATGAATCAAATATGGAACGAGGTAGCGTATTTAAAAATAGGGAAAGAAGAGATAAAATCAACAACAGTTCATCTCCTATAGGGTAGGATTCGTAGTTAGGCCAGCTGAAAAGAAAATATGAAGCAGTCTATTTTCTACTGATGGGATATTGATAAGAGAAATACACATATATAACTTGGTCCGCACGTAGTAGTAAATTGTCAAACAAGGAGATGACATGTTTGGAGTGCTAACCAAAGAAATTTATTTGGAATAGGAAAAAGATAAACAATGGGGATGTGTTTTAAATGTATATAATATACCTATTGCAATGCGATCGACATTTAATTTTGTATGATCATACGTGAACTCCAAAAATAACGAGAATGAACGTCATGGTATAATTTGACGTTCTGGTTCTAATGAAACTAATTTTGTTGAAAATGGTCTTCATTTTCAAAAACTGTGCTATTTAGATCTCAATTTATCCATCGGTTCACTTTTAAATTTCGTCTACAGACAAAACAGCTCTGTTTGTCTCCAAACTGGAAATATAGCAAAAATAAATTATACGTATTCCCATAAAACTCATTTCATCGCAAACAGAGGTCATTTGTGTAACACCCCGTAATTTTCAATATTAATGTTCACAAATTAAAGAATAACTAATCTCAGATGTGAGAATTAAGAGAAACGGGTTGCGCCATTGTGTTCGTCTCAGAATTTTGGTTGAGATAGAGTCTGAGTTTGCGTGAATTGGACTTCTTATGAAGAAGTTATGGCCATCGGAAGTTTCAGAAAAATTTAAACAGATTTCAAAAATTCGAATTTCAGAGTCAGATTGGGCTAGGCAGGAAATTTACCGCCAGCCAGGTCGACCAGGGGGTCGACCTACCCACACAGGTCGACCAGGAGGTCGACCTGCCCCCCCTCCGGGCAGATTTGTTTGATGACCTTTTTATGACTGTATGCTAAGTCATTAGGGTTTCTGATCTGGTCTGAATGGCTGGGGTTAATTCTGGGTTGATCGAACGGCCTAAATTAATCCTAAACTCTATAAAAACACATGTAGACTCAAACCCTAAAATCAAATTAAAATTAGAATCATGGCCTCCATGCCGTCACCTTGCAACCTAGAATAGCCGCCACCAATTAGAGAGGAAGAAAAGCTAATCAATTCAATTCTAATCTAAACCACAACAAATTGTCTTCTTCAAAGGAAAGCTAAATCAATTTCAGAACTCAGATTTCAGAACTCATATTTCAGAACTCAAGACCTTCTTTGAGTTGTGAGTTCGATTTCTTTAATAAGATAATTAACAATTTAATTGGATTGAGCTATGATGTGGATTATATGGTTATGTTGTGAATTATTGACCGCATGTTATTATCTATGTTGTAAATTCTATGATGTTATCATTTATGTTGTAAAGTTGTGATGTTATCATCTATGTTGTAATTCTATGATTGGCTTATGTATAATCAACTCATAATGATGTTTCATATGCTAGTTCGGTTATGTTGTTGGAACAAATTCATATGATAAATCATATGTATGTATGCAAGTTAGAATGTTAATTGAGGCATGTATCATATGCAAGTTAGTGAAAATTATATATAACCTTACATGTTTCATGACATCTATTTTATGTGTAAATTGGATCTAAAGTTAGGCTATGACATGTGTGAGTTATATGCTAGTATACAAAATTCTACATGTTAGTTTACATGTTTAGATGTAAGTTTACACCATCGTTATGTTGCATAAATCACATATGCAAGTATATATATATAAATGTTTGGAGTATGACATACATGGTTTATGCAAGTTTGTGACTATTACCTAAACAAGTTTACACCTTTAGATTTAGATCTATGACATATGTAGTTTTATGCAAGTTTGTGACTTTGGCCTACGCAAGTTTTTAGATGAAGAGCCTCATTCACACATGCAAGTTCACCCCTTATGTTTAGATCTAGTTTTATCTATATGTATGTTGTGATGTTTTCTCTTTATTCCATAAGTTAGACTATTCGAGTCTAACGTATATTTTACGTTAAACGAACGAACGTATAACGTGGGGCAATGGGATAATATTAAAAGATTTAATATTGAGAATTGGCATAAATGCCTTAAATGGCATAAAATAAATTTATGATGATAATTGGTATAATTTTGCATACCATAAATAGATGGACATAATTGAGTCAATTATGGACATAGTTAAATTTGGAATTGATTGATAATTTGAATAGGGAAATTAATTCAAATTGGGGGATAATTACTTATGTGTAATTAATCGCCTAAGACACGAGGTTAGGCTCTTTTGTGGTGCAAGACTGCCCGGACCCGCCCGGCAAATCCAGCTGCCACAAATGCCAGTCTAATGTGGGAGGTCTTAGGCATAAATTAAATGCGTAACAGTTGTAAAGACACGATGCTAGGCTCGTTTGTGGTGTAAGACTGCCCGGACCCGCCCGGCAAATCCAGCTGCCACAAATGCCAGTCTAATGTGGGAGGTCTTTACAAGGTTACGGTGTTAATGAATTAAGAAACACTTAACCAGATAAACATGTGGTGGGACATGGGGGTTAAGTGGGTGCCTTTGGTGGCTTGTGAAATACGATTAGAAACACTTAACCAAAATTGAAACATGTAAGTGAACATGAATAAGAAGAGGGTTAATTGGGATGTACTAGAGGGGACCAAGCTTAGGTGGATAGCTTGTGTTAAGTAATGGGGGCCCGTTTCAACCAGTAACCCATAAGTATCTTTGTGGGCTCGACCCAAGTCGAGGATGGGACACGCATACTGGGCTTGACTGTAAGAGGCCAAAACGGGTTAGCGGTGGCAACACAAGTCCAACGGGTTCATGTGCATGTGTGGGCCCAAGCTGGTAGGTAAGACGTTGTTGCATCGTGTAGGTATAAGCCATGCATTGTTAGTGGTATCGGGTAACCACTTTGGGGAGTGATACATCCCACTGTGGGGCCAGCACGGGTATCTACGAGTTAGGGAACCGATCGCATGGGGGTAGTGGGTACACCTAGTGGAGATAGGGGCAGGCGACACCTATGAAGGCAACTAGGGGTACACGAAACTACCATTATCATTATTAAGTTTCGTAGGCGGGATCAACCCTTTAGGGTGACTATTGGTGTTGCAGTATAGTAATTATCTTATAGTGGTTTAGGTGCGCCTTTAACGTTATCTTTGTTCCTCTTATTTTCTTGTTTACTCTGTCATACCCAATTGTTCACAGTCATTTCCTTATTTTCCAACTTATGCCTTAGTCTAGTTATTTTGATAATTATATTGTTAAAGTTATCGCACTCGCCAGACTTTATGTCTGACCCCCTTTGTTTCCACCTCTATTCTTCCTTCCCCTCCCCCCAGGTGCTCAGGGTGGAACTAGCACCAGTGGAGCTTGATTTTGGACGGCTGTATCTCTTGCTTTTAGAAGTTGCTTGGATCGCTGAAGTAAAAGTTCAGCCTATATTATTTATGGCTATTTTGTATTGGGGTTATGTCTTTCAATTAATGTACTCTGATTTAGTCAAGATGGATATTATGTACTTTGACTCTGGTTTTTGATGATGTTATCAAACCTATGTTTTTACCGCTGCAATGAATAAAATTTTGAATTTTTAAGTACTGTTTATATCTGTCTTGTTGTTAAGTTTCTGTTCTATACACACTTAAAACGCTCCATAGAATTTAATGCATTCCCTTTGTGAGTGACATTAATGGACGTGGGGTGTTACACAGGGTATCAGAGCTGAAGGTTACCAGAACAGATATGAGTTTTGAAAAACTATTTTTCAAAAACACTTTTATAAAGAAGTGCCTTCAAAAGTAAGTTTTAAGGAAAGTATTTTCAAGAGAAAAGCTTATTTTAGAAAGCATAACCCCAAGAGCCATATATCTTTCCTTCGGTTCTTTTGTATTGAATCTTTCCTTTTTCGTTTCAGCATGTCTGGAATTCCCGAGATACCCAAGGGGATACCGATACCAGGATGGTTTAGGAGGTATTTGGAGACTAGGGCCACCACCGCAGGTCCAACAAATGCTCCTCCTCCTCCTCGTGTCGATACTTTTGCAAAGATATGTAAGGACTCTCGGGCAATGGGTGGAAAACCTTTTCACGGGACGGAGACATTTGTTGAAGCTCGAAATTGGTTAAAGGAGGTGGAAGAATTGTTTGGGATCTTTGAAGTGGAAGATGGAAGAAAGGTCTTGTTAGCTACCTGGCTAATGAAGGATGAGGCCTTGTTTTGGTGGGAGGTCACTAATGGAGAGCGTCCAGTTGATACATGTCCAGATTTCAGGCGTAGGTTTGAGGCAAAGTTTCTCTCGCGAGCTGAAGAGAATCTATACATGGAAAGGTTTTTGGCATTGAAGCAGGGGAATCTATCAGTGAAAGAATACGTCAACAAGTTCAATCAGTTGGCGAGATTTAGCTTGGACTTGGTGAATACACTAGAAAAGAAGGCCCTGAGATTTGTTAAGGGTTTGAACGAGCCGCTTCATGGGTTAGCTATGACCCACATCCCCATGGGGGCTACCTTTGAGAGATTAGTTGACATGGCGCTTATGCATGAAGAAGAGAAGGGCGCCAATGCTAATAAGGCACCTGAGAAGAAAGGGGATCAAAAGAAACCACAACAGAACAAGAAAGGTGGTAAAGGCAACAATGGTAAGGGAAAGAAAAGATGTTTTAACTGTGGGACACCCGACCATCTAAGCAAAGATTGTAGGAAGAAAAAGAAGATTGGTTGTTTTCAATGTGGCGAAGCGGGACATCTGATTAAGGACTGCCCTAGGAAAGGGCAGAGGGCAGGGTCTACCTCGGGAGGACAGGTGCAGGCTCTTATGGCACCAGGGCAGGTAAGGGGGCAAGTTCAGGCTCTCGTGGTCCCACCGCTGCAAGAACGAGGTAGAGAAATTTCCGTTGAAAGCTTAGTTTTTCTGTTTGATCATCATGTCCGTACTTTATTCAATTCTGGCACATCACATTCGTTTATCTCTACATCATTAGTTGAAACACTACACCTAAATACTAGTTTAGTTACAGATCCCTTAGTAGTCTCAAATCCTATTGGTGGTTCGGCTCATCTTTCTATAATTTGTCGGGATTTGAGAGTGTCTATATTGGGCGTTGGGTTTGAATGCAATGCCTTTGTTCTTGGCTTCATGGGCTACGGCTTGATTCTAGGTATGGATTGGCTAACTAGATACGGGGCCATCCTAGATTGTGAAAGAAGGGTAATTAGATTGTTGACTCGTTGTGGAATTAAGACCCTTGATATTTCTTGTGACCCTAGAGGTCCAGTAATGCTTAGCTATCTAGAATCTCTCGACGCATCCGATGATGATTTACATTCTGTTCATATAGTCCGTGAATATGTTGATGTCTTCGATGAGGTGAGGGGTCTACCCCCAAAACGTGAGATAGACTTTCGAATATATCTAGTAGATAATGCAAAGCCAGTTGCATTACCTGTGTGCCACATGGCTCCTAGAGAGAGAAGAGAACTCAGTAAGCAAATGAAAGAATTACTTGAGAATGGGTTCATAAGACGTAGTATATCAGAGTGGGGTGCTCCAGTAGTATTTGCCACGAAGGCGGATGGGTCCCTTAGACTTTGTGTGGACTATAGAGAACTTAATAAGCTTACTAAGAAGAATAGGCACCCACTACCGAGGATTGACGATCTCTTCGACCAGTTAGTTGACGCCTCAGTGTTTTCGCAGTTGGACTTAGCCACTGGTTTCCATCAGTTGAGAGTGGCTGAGGATAGCATAGAAAAGACTGCCTTTAGGACTCCAGACGGCTTATTCGAGTGGCTTGTGATGCCCTTCGGTTTGACAAACGCCCCCGCATACTTTGTTGACTTGATGAGTAGGGTGTTTAGGGAGTACCTTAATAAATTCGTGGTAGTCTTTGTGGACGACATCTTGATCTTTTCTAAAAGCGAGGAAGAGCATGCCCTACATCTTAGGGAAGTGTTGGAGACACTTCAAGCGCATAGCCTTAAAGATAAATTTTCTAAATGTCACTTTTGGAGGAAGGAAGTGCGATTCTTAGGGCACGTGGTTTCCAAAGAAGGGATAGCTGTGGATCCCGCGAAGGTAGTGGTCATCCAAGATTGGAAGGTCCCTAAAAATGCTACTGAGGTGAGGAGTTTCTTAGGGTTGGCTGGCTACTATAGGAAGTTTATCAAAGACTTCGCAAAAATATCATCCCCATTAACACGCTTGACGAAGAAGAACCTAGTTTTCACATGGGACGTAGATTGTGATGATGCGTTCCAACGTTTAAAGAGAGCTTTGACCACAGCCCCAGTCTTAGTGTTGCCAGATGGGAGTAAGCCATTTACCGTTTATACCGATGCTTGTGGGACAGGACTAGGCGCAGTCTTAATGCAAGAGGGAAGGGTAATAGCCAATGGAGGAAGGCAGTTGAGAGTGCATGAGAAAAATTACCCTACACATGACCTAGAGTTGGCCGCAATTATTTCGTGCTTAAGTCTTGGTGCCATTATCTTCTTGGCGAGAAATTCGAATTGTTCACTGACCACAAATCGCTAAAATACTTGTTCTCTCAGAAGGACTTGAACTTAAGGCAGCAAAGTTGGATGGAATTCTTAGCGTCCTACAATTTCGTGATAGCATATACCCCTGACAAGGGTAACGTGGTGGCAGACGCCTTAAGTAGGAAAAGGTTTTCTTTGAGTCCCTTGTTTGTTGAGCGGCGAAGCTTAGAGTTCATCTCTACGTTTGACTCTAGACCTTCTATTGACTTTGTACCCGGTTTGCTAGCATCCTTAGAGGTCAGACCTACGCTTTTGGGATGGATTGGTGAGGCACGGCGAGATGACCCATAGTTGGTTGAGTTAGTAGAGAAGCTCAAAAGGGGGGAGTCATCGAGCCATCTCAGTAGGTATACCCTAGATGATAAGGGTTGGTTATGTAGGGACGATAGACTTTGTGTACCACGAGATGAGAATTTGAGGAAGACCATTCTTGATGATGCACATCGTTCGAAGATGACCATCCATCCCGACGGGGACAAGATGTACATGGACATGAGACGAGTTTACTTTTGGGCCGGTATGAAGAGGGATGTGGCTGAGTTTGTCGCTAGATGCTTGGTGTGCCAACAAGTAAAAGCAGAGCAAAAGAAGCCCGGTGGGTTGTTTCACCCATTGGAGGTCCCACAATGGAAGTGGGAAAGTGTCTCGATGGACTTTATAGATGGGTTACCGAGATCGAGGAAGGGTAATACGGGATTTGGGTCGTGGTAGACAAACTTACTAAGAGCGCCAATTTCATTCCCGTGAAGAGTAAGAGGACTACTCCATGGTTAGCCTCCGTATACATTCGAGAGATAATTCATTTGCACGGTGTTCCTTCTAGCATAGTGAGCGACCACGATCCTATCTTTACTAGCGAGTTTTGGAAGAGCTTGCAAGAGGCGGTAGGGACTCAGTTATGTTTGAGCACCGCATATCATCCTCAGACGGACGGCCAGACCGAGAGGGTGAATCGTATTCTATAGGACCTATTGAGGTTGTGTGTCTTAGACTTCAGAGGTACATGGGAGGAACATCTTCCTTTGGTGGAGTTCGCATATAATAATAGCTTTCAGTCTAGCATTGGCATGGCACCGTTCGAGGCTCTTTATGGACGGCCGTGTCGTTCGCCTACATGTTGGTGGGAATCTACAGACAAGATCTTGCTTGGGCCCGATATGATTAGAGAGACTTCGGAAAAGATCGATTTGATTCGAAGGAGGATGAAGACGGCGCAAGATAAGCAGAAATCTTATGCGGACAAGAGGAGGACAGATCTTGAGTTTGATATTGGGGGACATGGTCTTTGTCGAGGTGTCTCCATTACGGAATGTTGTTCGCTTTGGATCCGTTGGGAAGTTAGCACCAAGGTTCATAGGGCCGTTTCCTATTAAGGAGAGGATTGGACAGATGGCGTATAGAGTGGAGTTGCCCGAGAGACTTAGCAGTGTACACGATGTATTCCATGTATCACATTTGAGGAAGTGCTTGCATGAGACCGCGGAAGTGGTAGAGCCGAGCTTGCTTAGAGAGGTGGAGATAGAGCGTGATGCGACGATTCGACGAGCTCCTACGTGCATTCTTGGGTCGAAGATTAAGAAGTTGAGGAATCGAGAGGTCAGGCTAGTCAAAGTGCAATGGGGAGATGATGAGAGCAACGCTACTTGGGAGACGGAAGAGAAGATGCGTTCATTGTACCCTTTTCTTTTCGAGGGTATGTCTTTTAATTTCTCCTTTATCGCTTAGCTTGTACTTGTTTTATCTTTAGTGTGTCCCCTCGCTAGTATCTTTGACCTTTAGATAGGGTAGTCCTATGGTTGTAACATGTGTTTGAGACATGTTATGTATGATGGATGCATATGGATGCAAGTGGTTGCTAGTGGTTGCTCGTGGTTACATATACACACACTTTAGGCACTAGATCGGCTCAGTCACTTCATATTGCATATTGCATATAAATGTGTGTACATATTTAAGTTAATGGATGTATAATGATTGTACTATCATATGGATGTTGCATTTTGGTGAACGGTTGTGCACACATGCAGAAATAATGTGTATCGATAGGATTCTTTCGCATACATAATGGACGCATGGCACTATCATGGTTTGCATTATGGAGGTCAACTGAATCAGTAGACCGCCTGATTTTGCATTAGATAAAGAACATATACACACACTTCTTGCATATGTTCATACAGCATTAGGAATTTTATAAGGACAATGGATGCCTGTGTTTGATGGTTGAGTAGATGGTTGTTTGGATGTTAGGATATGCATTCTCCTTAACTTGGAGATTTCGGGGGCGAAATCCTTTAAGGAGGGGAGAATGTAACACCCCATAATTTTTAAAATTAAGGTTCACAAATTAAAGAATAACTAATCTCAGATGTGAGAATTAAGGAAACGGGTTGCGCCATTGTGTTCGTCTCAGAATTCTGGTTGAGATAGAGTCCGAGTTTGTGTGAATTGGACTTCGTATGAAGAAGTTATGGCCATCGGAAGTTTCAGAAAAATTTAAACAGATTTCAAAAATTCGAATTTCAGAGTCAGATTGGGCTAGGCGGGAAATTTCTTGCCAGGGCCAGGTCGACCAGGGGGTCGACCTACCCACACAGGTCGACCAAAGGGTCGAACTGCCCCCCCCCCCCCCAGGCAGATTTGTTTGATGACCTTTTTATGACTATATGCTGAGTCATTAGGGTTTCTGATCTGGTCTGAATGGCTGGGGTTAATTCTGGGTTGATCGGACGGCCTGAATTAATCCTAAACTTTATAAAAACACATGTAGACTCAAACCCTAAAATCAAATTAAAATTAGAATCATGGCCTCCATGCCGTCACCTTGCAACCTAGAATAGCCACCACCTATTAGAGAGGAAGAAAAGCTAATCAATTCAATTCTAATCTAAACCGCAACAAATTGTCTTCTTCAAAGGAAAGCTAAATCAATTTCAGAACTCAGATTTCAGAACTCAAGACCTTCTTTGAGTTGTGAGTTCGATTTCTTTAATAAGATAATTAACAATTTAATTGGATTGAGCTATGATGTGGATTATATGGTTATGTTGTGAATTATTGACCGCATGTTATTATCTATGTTGTAAATTCTATGATGTTATCATCTATGTTGTAAAGTTGTGATGTTATCATCTATATTGTAATTCTATGATTGGCTTATGTATAATCAATTCATAATGATGTTTCATATGCTAGTTTGGTTATGTTGTTGGAACTAATTCATATGATAAATCATATGTATGTATGCAAGTTAGGATGTTAATTGAGGCATGGATCATATACAAGTTAGTGAAAATTATATATAACCTTACATGTTTCATGACATCTATTTTATGTGTAAATCGGATCTAAAGTTAGGCTATGACATGTGTGAGTTATATGCTAGTATACAAAATTCTACGTGCTAGTTTACATGTTTAGATGTAAGTTTACACCATCGTTATGTTGCATAAATCACATATGCAAGTATATATATAAATGTTTGGAGTATGACATACATGGTTTATGCAAGTTTGTGACTATTACCTAAACAGGTTTACACCTTTAGATTTAGATCTATGACATATGTAGTTTTATGCAAGTTTGTGACTTTGGCCTATGCAAGTTTTTAGATGAAGAACCTCATTCACACATGCAAGTTCACCCCTTATGTTAAGATCTAGTTTTATCTATATGTATGTTGTGATGTTTTCTCTTTATTCCATAAGTTAGACTATTCGAGTCTAACGTATATTTTACGTTAAACGAACGAACGTATAACGTGGGGCAATGGGATAATATTAAAAGATTTAATATTGAGAATTGGCATAAATGCCTTAAATGGCATAAAATAAATTTGTGATGATAATTGGTATAATTTTGCATACCATAAATAAATGGACATAATTGAGTCAATTACGGACATAGTTAAATTTGGAATTGATTGATAATTTGAATAGGGAAATTAATTCAAATTGGGGGATAATTACTTATGTGTAATTAATCGCCTAAGACACGAGGTTAGGCTCTTTTGTGGTGTAAGACTGCCCGGACCTGCCCGGCAAATCCAGCTGCCACAAATGCCAGTTTAATGTTGGAGGTCTTAGGCATAAATTAAATGTGTAACAGTTGTAAAGGCACGAGGTTAGGCTCGTTTGTGGTGTAAGACTGCCCGGACCCGCCCGGCAAATCCAACTGCCACAAATGCCAGTCTAATGTGGGAGGTCTTTACAAGGTTACGGTGTTAATGAATTAAGAAACACTTAACCAGATAAACATGTGGTGGGACATGGGGTTAAGTGGGTGCCTTGGGTGGCTTGTGAAATACGATTAGAAACACTTAACCAAAATTGAAACATGTAAGTGAACATGAATAAGAAGAGGGTTAAGTGGGATGTACTAGAGGGTACCAAGCTTAGGTGAATAGCTTGTGTCAAGTAATGGGGGCCCGTTTCAATCAGTAACCCATAAGTATCTTTGTGGGCTCGACCCAAGTCGAGGACGGGACATGTAACACCCCGGATTTTTGAATAATCGAATTAACTAAAATAAAGAATAATTAATCTCAGACGTGAGAATTATGGGGATTGGGTTGCGCCATTGTGTTCGTCTCGGAATTCTGGTTGAAATAGAGTCCGAGTTTGCGGGAAACGGGTACTGGATGAAGGAGTTATGGACGAATGAAGTTTGGTGGCAAAATAGGGAAAAAAAAGATTGCACTGGCGCACTTGGGAAGTGCGCCAGTACAAATTAACACTGGCGCACCTGCCAAGTGCGCCCAGGCCGAGGCAAAAGCCTGCACAGCTTTCTGGTTCAGGCTGACCCATGTTGTTGAGTCCTTTCTGACTCCTTGCTGAGGTCATTAGGGATGACTCATCACCCTATCATTATTGAATGGTTTTGATTGACCCTAAGATCATCCGACGGCTTAAATTAATTCAAAATTCTATAAAAAGACCCATAGACTCAAACCCTAAATCAGAATTAAAATTGAAACTATGGCCGTCATGCTGTTGTCTTGAACCCTAGAGCAGCCGCTACCAAAATTAAAGAGGAAGAACAGCAACCAAATCAGAACTATTCAACCCTAACAGCGAATCTTCATCAAAGGAGAGCTAATTCAACTCCAGAAATCAGAATTCAGAACTCAAGACTGCTTTTGAGTTGTGAGTTCGATAGTTTTAACAAGATAATTAGTAATTTAATTAGATTAAGTTATAATGCGGATTATATGGATGTGATATGAAGTATTGATTGCATGTTGTAATTATGTTGTAGGATTGTGATTGAAATCTCTATGATGTTATGTTGTGATGCTATCATTTATGATGTAAAGTTATGTTGCTATCATCCATGTTGTAATCTTATATACAATCAAATCATCATGTTTAATATGTTAGTTGATTCATATGATAAATCGTATGTAGGAAAGTTTAGATGTTGATTCAAACATGAACCATATACAAGCTTGGGTAGAATTATATGTGACCTTACATGGCTATGGCACCTAGTTTATGTTAGAATTTAATTGAAAGTTAGGCTATGACATATGCTAAATTCTACATGATACTTTACATGTTAGATACTAGTTTACACCATTGTGGCGATGTATAAATCACATATGTGAGTTTATGAGTTGGATATGAATCATGTTATGTTATTACCTATGCAAGTTTACCCCCTTTAGATATAGATCTATGACATATGTTATTTTGTGGCCATTTTCTCATCAAGTTCACACCTTTAGATTGGATCCAAGACATATGTTGTTTATGTAAGTTGTAATTTTGGCCTATGCAAGTTTTAGATGTAAAACATCATTCACATATGCAAGTTCACCCCTATGTTAGATTTATGTTTTAATTATGTGTATATTGTGATGTTTTCTCTTTATTCCATGAGTTAGACTATTCGAGTCTAACATATATTTTTACGTTAAACGAACAAACGTACTACGTGGGGTAAAGGGGATAATATTAAAAAGATTTAATTGGCATAAATGCCTTAAAAGGCATAAAATATAATTGTGGTGAAAATTGGTATGATTTTACATACCATAAATGGATGGACATAATTGAGTCAATTATGGACATCGTTAAATTTGGAATTGATTGATAATTTGAATAGGGAAAGTAATTCAAATTGGGGAATGATTAATTAGGAGTAATTAATCGTCTAAGACACGAGGTTAGGCTCTTTTGTGGTGTAAGACTGCCCGGACCCGCCCGGCAAATCCAGCTGCCACAAATGCCAGTCTAATGTGAGAGGTCTTAGGGATAAACTAAATACGTAACAATTGTAAAGACACGAGGTCAGGCTCTTTTGTGGTGTAAGACTGCCCGGACCCGCCCGACAAATCCAGCTGCCACAAATGCCAGTCTAATGTGAGAGGTCTTTATGAAGTTACGGTCTTAATGAATTAAGAAACACTTAACCAGATAAGCATGTAGTGGGACATGAGGGGGTTAAGTGGGTGCCTTGGGTGGCATGTGGAATCTAGTGGGTGCCTTGGGTGGCATTTGGAAATATGATTAGAAACACTTAACCAAAAATTGAAACATGTAATTGAAACATGAATAAGAAGTGGGTTAAATGGGATGTACTAGAGGGGACCAAGCTTAGGTGGATAGCTTGTGTCAAGTAATGGGGGCCCGTTTCAACCAGTAACCCATACGTATCTTTGTGGGCTCGACCCAAGTCGAGGACGGGACACGCATACTGGGCTTGACTGTAAGAGGCCAAACCGGGTTAGCGGTGGCAACGCAAGTCCAACGGGTTCATATGCGTGTGTGGACCCGGGCTGGTAGGTAAGACGTTGTTGCATCGGGTAGGTATAAGTCGTGCATCGTTAGTTGTATCGGGTTGCCACTTTGGGGAGTGATACACCCCACTGTGGGGCCAGCACGGGTATCTACGAGTTAGGGAGCCGATCGCTTGGGGGTAGTGGGTACACCTAGTGGAGATAGGGGCAGACGACACCTATGAAGGCAGCTAGGGGTGCACGAAACTACCAATATCATTATTAAGTCTGTAGGCGGGATCAACCTTAGGGTGACTAGTGGTGGTGCAGTATACTAGTGGCGGTGTAGTATAGCAATTATCTCATAGTGTTGGTGTAGCTTAGTAATTATCTTAGTGGGTTAGGTACGCTTGAACGATATCGTTGTTCATCCTGTTTCCTTATTTACTCTGCCATACTCAATGGTTTATGATCATTTCCTTATTTTCCAACTTATGCCTTAGCCTAGTTACTTTGTTAATTATATTGTTAAAGTTATCCCACTCGCCAGACTCTATGTCTGACCCCCTTTGTTTCCTCCCCTTTTCTCCCCCCCAGGTGCTCAGGTTGGAACTATCACCAGTGGAGCTTGATTTTGGACTGCTTTTACAAGATTTCTTGGATCGCTGAAGTAAAAGTTCAGCTTCTCTTTATTTATGGCTATTTTAATGTTGGGGATTATGTCTTTCAGTTTATGTACTTTGTTTTATCAAGATGGATATGGTGTACTTGACTTTGGTTTATGGTTTTGATGATGTAACCAAACATATTTACCTTCTGCTGCAATAAATAAAGTTTTAAATTTTCAAGTACTACTTTATATTTGTCTTGTTGTGATTTTCTGTTCTATAATCACTTAAAATGCTCCATGGAAGTTAATGCATTCTCTTTGCGAGTGACATTAATGGACGTGGGGTGTTACACGTGGTATCAGAGCTGAAGGTTACTAGAACAGATATGAACTTTTGAAAAGCTATTTTTCAAAACAATTTTTATAAAGAAGTACTTTCAAAACTATGTTTTAAGGAAAGTATTTTCAAGAGAAAAGTATATTTTAGAAAGCGTAACCCCAAGAGCCATATATCTTTCCTTCAATCCTTTTTGTATTGAATCTTTCCTTTTTCGTTTCAGCATGTCTGAAGCGTCTGAGATACCAGAGGGTGTTCATGTACCCGGTTGGTTTCGTTAATATCTCGAGGCTAGGGCCACCACCGCAGGTCCGGCAAATGCTCCTCCTCCTCCTCGTGTCGATAATTTCGCAAAGATATGTAAGGACTTTAGAGCAATGGGTGGAAAACCTTTTCACGGGACGGAGACATTTGTTGAAGCTTATAACTGGCTAAAGGAGGTGGAAGAATTGTTTGGAATCTTTGAAGTGGATGATGGAAGAAAAGTCCAGCTAGCTTCCTGGCTAATGAAGGATGAGGCCTCGATTTGGTGGGAGGTCACTAATGGGGGACATCCAGTCGATACATGGCCAGATTTTAGGCAGAGGTTTGAGGCGAAGTTTCTCTCGTGGGCTGAAGAGAATCTATACATGGAAAGGTTTTTGTCACTGAAGCAAGGGAATCTATCGGCGAAAGAGTACGTTAACAAATTCAACCAATTGGCAAGGTTTGGCTTGGACTTGGTGAACACTCCAGAAAAGAAGGCTCTAAGATTTGTGAAGGGTTTAAACGAGCCGCTTCATGGGTTAGCTACGACCCACATTCCCATGGGGGCTACCTTTGAGAGGTTAGTTGACATGGCACTCATGCATGAAGAGGAGAAGAGCGCCAATGCTAATAAGGCACCCGAGAAGAAAGGGGATCAAAAGAAGTCGCAATAGCAACAACAGAACAAGAAAGGTGGAAAAGGCAACAATGCTAAGGGGAAGACAAAATGCTTTAACTGTGGGACACCCGGCCATCTAAGCAAAGATTGTAGGAAGAAAAAGAAGACTGGTTGTTTCCACTGTGGCGAAGCGGGACATCTTATTAAGGACTGTCCAAAGAAAGGGCAAAGGGCAGGGTCTACCTCGGGAGGACAGGTGCAAGCTCTTATGGCACCAGGGCAGGCAAGGGGACAAGTTCAGGCTCTCGTGGTCCCACCGCTGCAAGAACGAGGTAGAGCAATATCCGTTGAAAGTTTAGTTTTTCTGTTTGATCATCCTATCCGTACTTTATTCGATTCTGGCGCATCGCATTCGTTTATCTCTACATCATTAGTTGAAACACTGCACCTTGATACTAGTCTAGTTACTGATCCCTTAGTAGTCTCAATTCCTATCGGTGGTTCGGCTCATCTTTCTATGATTTGTCGGTATTTGAGAGTGTTTATCTTGGGCGTTGAGTTTGAGTGCAACGCTTTTGTTCTTGGCTTCATGGGCTACGGTTTAATTCTAGGTATGGATTGGCTAACTAGATATGGGGCCATCCTAGATTGTGAAAGAAGGGTAGTTAGATTGTTGACTCGTTCTGGAAAGACCCTTGATATTTCTTGTGACCCTAGAGGTCCAGTAATGCTTAGCTACCTAGAATCCCTTGACGCATCCGATGATGATTTACATTCTGTTTCCATAGTCCATGAATATGCTGATGTCTTCGATGAGGTGAGGGGTTTACCCCCAAAACGTGAGATAGACTTTCGAATATATGTTGTGGACTATGCAAAGCCAGTTGCATTACCCGTGCGCCACATGGCTCCAAGAGAGAGAAGAGTACTCAGCAAGCAAGTGAAAGAATTGCTTGAGAAGGGGTTCATCAGATGTAGTATATCGGAGTGGGGTGCTCCAGTAGTGTTTGACACGAAGGCGGATGGGTCCCTTAGACTTTGTGTGGACTATAGAGAACTTAATAAGTTTACTAAGAAGAATAGACACCCACTGCCGAGGATTGACGATCTCTTCGATCAGTTAGTTGGCGCCTCAGTGTTTTCGCAGTTGGACTTAGCCACGGGTTTCCATCAGTTGAGAGTGGCTGAGGATAGCATAGAGAAGACTGCCTTTAGGACTCCAGACGGTTTCTTCGAGTGGCTTGTGATGCCCTTCGGTTTGACAAACGCCCCCGCATTCTTTGTTGATTTGATGAGTAGGGTTTTTAGGGAGTACCTTAATAAGTTCGTGGTAGTCTTTGTGGACGACATCTTGATCTTTTCTAAAAGCGAGGAAGAGCATGCCCTACATCTTAGGGAAGTGTTGGAGACTCTTCGAGCGCATAGCCTTAAAGCAAAATTTTCTAAATGTCACTTTTGGAGGAAGGAAGTGCGATTCTTAGGGCACGTGGTTTCCAAAGAAGGGATAGCCGTTGATCCCGCGAAGATAGTGGCCATCCAAGATTGGAAGGTTCCTAAAAATGCTACCGAGGTGAGAAGTTTCTTAGGGTTGGCTGGCTACTATAGGAAGTTTATCAAAGACTTCGCAAAAATATCAGCTCCATTAACACGCTTGACGAAGAAGAACCTAGTTTTCATGTGGGACGTAGATTGTGACGATGCGTTCCAACGTTTAAAGAGAGCTTTGACCACAGCCCCAGTCTTAGTGTTGCCAGATGGGAGTAATCCATTTACCGTTTATACCGACGCTTGTGGGACAGGACTAGGCTCGGTCTTAATGCAATAGGGAAGGTGATAGCCTATGGTGGAAGGCAGTTGAGAGTGCATGAAATAAATTACCCTACACATGACCTAGAGTTGGCCACTATTGTTTTCGCGCTTAAGTCTTGGCGTCATTATCTTCTTGGCGAGAAATTCGAATTATTCACTAACCACAAATCGCTAAAATACTTATTCTCTCAGAAGGACTTGAACTTAAGGCAGCAAAGGTGGATGGAATTCTTAGCATCCTATGACTTCGAGATAGCATATACCCCTGGCAAGGGTAACGCAGTGGCAGATGCCTTGAGTAGGAAAAGATTATCCTTGAGTCCGTTGTTTGTTGAGCGGCGAAGTTTAGAGTTCATCTCTACGTTTGACTTTACACCTTCCATTGACTTCGTACCTGGTTTGCTAGCATCCTTAGAGGTCAGATTGACGCTTTTGGGACGGATTGGCGAGGCACAGTGAGATGACCCACGGTTGGTTGAGTTAGTAAAGAAGCTCAAAGGAGGGGAGTCATCGAGCCATCTCCGTAGGTATACCATAGATGATAAGGGTTGGTTACGTAGGGACGGTAGACTTTGTGTACCAAAAGACGATGACCTAAGGAAGAACATTCTTGATGATGCACATCGTCGAAGATGACCATCCATCCCGGCGGGGACAAGATGTACATGGACATGAGACGAGTTTACTTTTAGGCCGGCATGAAGAAGGATGTGGCCGAGTACGTCGCTAGATGCTTGGTGTGCCAACAAGTAAAAGCAGAGCAAAAGAAGCCCGATGGATTGCTACACCTATTGGAGGTCCCACAATGGAAGTGGGAAAGTGTTTCGATGGATTTTGTTGACGGATTACCAAAATCGAGGAAGGGTAATATGGGGATTTGTGTCGTGGTAGACAGACTTACTAAGAGCGCCCATTTCATTCCCGTAAAGAGTAAGAGGACCGCTCCATGGTTAGCCTCCGTATACATTAGAGACATAGTTCGTTTGCACGGTGTTCCTTTTAGCATAGTGAGCGACCGCGATCCTATTTTCACTAGCGAATTTTGGAAGAGCTTGCAAGAGGCGGTAGGGACTCAGTTATGTTTGAGCACCGCATATCATCCTCAGACAGACGGCCAGATCGAGAGGGTGAATCGTATTCTAGAGGACTTATTGAGGTTGTGTGTCTTAGATTTCGGAGGTACATGGGAGGAACATCTTCCGTTGGTAGAGTTCGCATATAATAACAGCTTTCAGTCTAGTATTGGCATGGCACCGTTCGAGGCTCTTTATGGACGGCCGTGCCGTTCGCCTACATGTTGGTGGGAGTCTACAGATAAGATCTTGCTTGGACCCGATATGATTAGAGAGACTTCGGAGAAGATCGATTTGATTCGAAGAAGGATGAAGACGGTGCAAGATAGACAGAAATCTTATGCGGACAAGAGGAGGTCAGATCTCGAGTTTGATATTGGGGATATGGTCTTTGTCAAGGTGTCTCCATTATGGAACTTCGTTCGCTTTGGGTCCGTTGGGAAGTTAGCACCAAGATTCGTAGGGCTGTTTCCTATTAAGGAAAGGATTGGGCAGATGGCGTATAGAGTGGAGTTGCCTGAGAGACTTAGTGGTGTACACGACGTATTCCATGTATCACATTTGAGAAAGTGCTTGCACGAGACCGCGGAAGTGGTAGAGCCGAGCTTGCTTAGAGAGGTGGAGATCGAGCGTGATGCGACGATTCGACGACCTCCTACGTGCATTCTTGGGTCGGAGATTAAGAAGTTGAGGAATCAAGAGGTCAAACTAGTCAAAGTGCAATGGGGAGATGATGAGAGCAACGCTACTTGGGAGACGGAAGCGAAGATGCGTTCAGTATACCCTTTTCTTTTCGAGGGTATGTCTTTTAATTTCTCCTTTATCGCTTACCGTGTGCTTATCTTATCTTTAGTATGTCCTCTCTCTAGTATCTTTGACCTTTAGATAGGGTAGTCCTATAGTTGAAACATGTGTTTGAGACATGTTATGTATGATGGATGCACGTGGATGCAAGTGTTTGCTAGTGGTTGCTCGTGGATGCATATACACACACTTTAGGCACTAGATCGGCTCAGTCACTTCATATTGCATATTGCATATAAATGTGTGTACATATTTAAGTTAATGGATGAATAATGATTGTACCATCATATGGATGTTGCATTTTGGTGAATGGTTGTGCACACATGTAGAAATGATATGTATCGATAAGGTTCTTTCGCATACATAATGGACACATGACACTATCATGGTTTGCATTAAGGAGGTCAACTGAATCAGTAGACAGCCTGATTTTGCATTAGATAAGGAACATATACACACACTTCTTGCATATGTTCATACAGCATTAGAAATTTTATAAGGACAATGGATGCCCGTGTTTGATGGTTGAGTAGATGGTTGTTTGGATGGTAGGATATGCATTCTCCTTAAACTTGGAGATTTCGGGGACGAAATCCTTTAAGGAGGGGAGAATGTAACACCCCGGATTTTTGAATAATCGAATTAACTAAAATAAAGAATAATTAATCTCTGACGTGAGAATTATGGGGATTGGGTTGCGCCATTGTGTTCGTCTCGGAATTCTGGTTGAAATAGAGTCCGAGTTTGCGGGAAACGGGTTCCGGATGAAGGAGTTATGGACGAACGAAGTTTTGTGGCAAAATAGAAAAAAAAAGATTGCACTGGCGCACTTGGGAAGTGCGCCAGTACAAATTAACACTGGCGCACCTGCCAAGTGCGCCCAGGCCGAGGCAAAAGCCTGCACAGCTTTCTGGTTCAGGCTGACCCATGTAGTTGAGTCCTTTCTGACTCCTTGCTGAGTCATTAGGGCTGACTCATCACCCTATCATGATTGAATGGTTTTGATTAACCCTAAGATCATCCGACGGCATAAATTAATTCAAAATTCTATAAAAAGACCCATAGACTCAAACCCTAAATCGGAATTAAAATTGAAACTATGGCCGTCATGCTGTTGTCTTGAACCCTAGAGCAGCCGCCACCAAAATTAAAGAGGAAGAACAACAACCAAATCAGAACTATTCAACCCTAACAGCGAATCTTCATCAAAGGAGAGCTAATTCAACTCCAGAAATCAGAATTCAGAACTCAAGACTGCTTTTGAGTTGTGAGTTCGATAGTTTTAACAAGATAATTAGTAATTTAATTAGATTAAGTTATAATGCGGATTGTATGGATGTGATATGAAGTATTGATTGCATGTTGTATTATGTTGTAGGATTGTGATTGAAATCTCTATGATGTTATGTTGTGATGCTATCATTTATGATGTAAAGTTATGTTGCTATCATCCATGTTGTAATCTTATATACAATCAAATCATCATGTTTAATATGTTAGTTGATTCATATGATAAATCATATGTAGGAAAGTTTAGATGTTGATTCAAACATGAACCATATACAAGTTTGGGTAGAATTATATGTGACCTTACATGGCTATGGCACCTAGTTTATGTTAGAATTTAACTGAAAGTTAGGCTATGACATATGCTAAATTCTACATGATACTTTACATGTTAGATACTAGTTTACACCATTGTGGCGATGTATAAATCACATATGTGAGTTTATGAGTTGGATATGAATCATGTTATGTTATTACCTATGCAAGTTTACCCCCTTTAGATATAGATCTATGACATATGTTATTTTGTGGCCATTTTCTCATCAAGTTCACACCTTTAGATTGGATCCATGACATATGTTGTTTATGTATGTTGTAATTTTGGCCTATGCAAGTTTTAGATGTAAAACATCATTCACATATGCAAGTTCACCCCTATGTTAGATTTATGTTTTAATTATGTGTATATTGTGATGTTTTCTCTTTATTCAATGAGTTAGACTATTCGAGTCTAACATATATTTTTACATTAAACGAACAAACGTACTACGTAGGGTAAAGGGGATAATATTAAAAAGATTTAATTGGCATAAATGCCTTAAAAGGCATAAAATATAATTGTGGTGAAAATTGGTATGATTTTACATACCATAAATGGATGGACATAATTGAGTCAATTATGGACATCGTTAAATTTGGAATTGATTGATAATTTGAATAGGGAAAGTAATTCAAATTGGGGAATGATTAATTAGGAGTAATTAATCGTCTAAGACACGAGGTTAGGCTCTTTTGTGGTGTAAGACTGCCCGTACCCGCCCGGCAAATCCAGCTGCCACAAATGCCAGTCTAATGTGAGAGGTCTTAGGCATAAACTAAATACGTAACAATTGTAAAGACACGAGGTTAGGCTCTTTTGTGGTGTAAGACTGCCCGGACCCGCCCGACAAATCCAGCTGCCACAAATGCAAGTCTAATGTGAGAGGTCTTTATGAGGTTACGGTCTTAATGAATTAAGAAACACTTAACCAGATAAGCATGTAGTGGGACATGAGGGGGTTAAGTGGGTGCCTTGGGTGGCATGTGGAATCTAGTGGGTGCCTTGGGTGGCATTTGGAAATACGATTAGAAACACTTAACCAAAAATTGAAACATGTAATTGAAACATGAATAAGAAGTGGGTTAAGTGGGATGTACTAGAGGGGACCAAGCTTAGGTGGATAGCTTGTGTCAAGTAATGGGGGCTCGTTTCAACCAGTAACCCATACGTATCTTTGTGGGCTCGACCCAAGTCGAGGACGGGACACGCATACTGGGCTTGACTGTAAGAGGCCAAACCGGGTTAGCAGTGGCAACGCAAGTCCAACGGGTTCATATGCGTGTGTGGACCCGGGCTGGTAGGTAAGACGTTGTTGCATCGTGTAGGTATAAGCCGTGCATCGTTAGTTGTATCGGGTTGCCACTTTGGGGAGTGATACACCCCACTGTGGGGCCAGCACGGGTATCTACGAGTTAGGGAGCCGATCGCTTGGGGGTAGTGGGTACACTTAGTGGAGATAAGGGCAGACGACACCTATGAAGGCAGCTAGGGGTGCACGAAACTACCAATATCATTATTAAGTCTGTAGGCGGGATCAACCTTAGGGTGACTAGTGGTGGTGCAGTATACTAGTGGCGGTGTAGTATAGCAATTATCTCATAGTGTTGGTGTAGCTTAGTAATTATCTTAGTGGGTTAGGTACGCTTTAACGATATTGCTGTTCATCCTGTTTCCTTATTTACTCTGCCATACTCAATGGTTCATGATCATTTCCTTATTTTCCAACTTATGCCTTAGCCTAGTTACTTTGTTAATTATATTGTTAAAGTTATCGCACTCGCCAGACTTTATGTCTGACCCCCTTTGTTTCCTCCTCTTTTCTCCCTTCCCCCCCCCCCCAAGGTGCTCAGGTTGGAACTAGCACCAGTGGAGCTTGATTTTGGACTGCTTTTAGAAGATTTCATGGATTGCTGAAGTAAAGTTCAGCTTCTCTTTATTTATGGCTATTTTAATGTTGGGGATTATGTCTTTCAGTTTATGTACTTTGTTTTATCAAGATGGATATGGTGTACTTGACTTTTGTTTATGGTTTTGATGATGTAACCAAACATATTTACCTTCTGCTGCAATAAATAAAGTTTTAAATTTTCAAGTACTGCTTTATATCTGTCTTGTTGTGATTTTCTGTTCTATATTCACTTAAAATGCTCCATGGAAGTTAATGCATTCCCTTTGCGAGTGACATTAATGGACATGGGGTGTTACAGGACACGCATACTGGCCTGACTGTAAGAGGCCAAAACGGGTTAGCGGTGGCAACGCAAGTCCAACGGGTTCATGTGCGTGTGTGGGCCCGGGCTGGTAGGTAAGACGTTGTTGCATCGTGTAGGTATAAGCTGTGCATTGTTGGTGGTATCGGTTTGCCACTTTTGGGAGGGATACACCCCACTATGGGGCCAGCACGGGTATCTACGAGTTAGGGAGCCGATCGCATGGGGGTAGTGGGTACACCTAGTGGAGATAGCCGCAGGCGGCACCTATGAAGGCAACTAGGGGTACACGAAACTACCATTATCATTATTAAGTTCTGTAGGCGGGATCAACCCTTTAGGGTGACTAGTGGTGGTGCAGTATAGTAATTATCTTATAGTGGTTTAGGTGCGCCTTTAACGTTATCTTTGTTCATCTTATTTCCTTGTTTACTCTGTCATACCCAATTGTTCACAGTCATTTCCTTATTTTCCAACTTATGCCTTATCCTAGTTATTTTGATAATTATATTATTAAAGTTATCGCACTCGTCAGGCTTTATTTCTGACCCCCTTTGTTTCCACCTCTTTTCTTCCTCCCCCCCCCCAAGGTGCTCAGGGTGGAACTAGCACTAGTGGAGCTTGATTTTGGATGGCTGTATCTCTTGCTTTTAGAAGTTGCTTGGATCGCTGAAGTAAAAGTTCAGCCTATCTTATTTATGGCTGTTTTGTATTGGGGTTATGTCTTTCAATTTATGTACTCTGATTTAGTCAAGATGGATATTATGTACTTTGACTCTGGTTTTTGATGATGTAATCAAACCTATGTGTTTACCGCTGCAATGAATAAAATTTTGAATTTTTAAGTACTGTTTATATCTGTCTTGTTGTTAAGTTTCTGTTCTATACACACTTAAAACGCTCCATAGAAGTTAATGCATTCCCTTTGTGAGTGACATTAATGGACGTGGGGTGTTACAATTTGAAAATTAGCTATTTCTAATGCTTATAAAATATCGATTAGATATTATAAAATTCTAAAATAATTCAATTAAATAATAATAAATCATTATTATCGTAAATACCCAACTGGAAATATCATATAACTTCAAATAAAATTTATACAACTCAATATTATCAATTTCAGGTTAAACGTTACACATTAAAATCCTTATTAACTTATTAAATAAAGGTTATATTTTAATAATGATTTCCATCGCGATTATTTTAAAATTTGAATTGGACATAACTAACAATCTATAATACGAAATTTGGATTTTTCTCTTCCATTTGAAAATTGCAATCAACAAGATTCCAACGCTTCTTGTTTCATAGAATTCCGACTTATATTTGATCCTGTATGTAACAACCCGAATTCCGACAAACCAATTTTTTTTTCAAAATTTTAATCCATCGAAACTTGTGTTGGTTGCTCTGGTATCCTACAGAAAAGACAGAGATATAAAACATATCAGAGCTCAGAAAATATCTCACAGCGGAATGGATAAAATATAATATAGCCTTACCCAAATTATAAAACTTCCCAACCAGCATCCAAAGCTATCGTATCTCTTCCGTAAGTCTAACCTGCGAGTAAGTGATGAGGAGGGGGTTAAAACACAGGTTCTGGTGACTGGATTTAAACTACACACTTTGGATAATCCTAGATATATCATTCGGTTATATTTTCTTGTTTATTAGGTTACTTGGGTTAACAACACTCAAGGATTACACACACGTCGTACCCATCTACTTCCTAGTGGATTAAGCTAATACAGTATATATGTAGCTACCCCTAATATTGAGGTACACCACATGGTATCGATCTCATAAGTATCATACAAAATTCCATCAATCAAATCACTTTATCGAGAAATATGAGACATCTAAGTCATACAAGTAAAGAGATCTATTCATTGATAAGAAAAAGAAAAAATGTGAACGGTGATTGGATTGATGATGAATGCAAGGGCCAATTTGATCCTCTTCCCCAGGGATCCCAGATGATGGAACCCTAGGAGAGCTGCTGACTCCAACAATCGTCCATGTACAATCCATAATAGATCCGACCAACTTCCCATCCTACCTCCCGTACGTTCTTGACAGCCCATCTTTGCTCGGAAATACCGTAATGAAAGGAACATAGTAGTCCCCACTCGCACGGCCTCCATCGTAATGCCTCAGAAATGTACGCAGTCCCTCATCCTACGTCGGAGTGGTGTACAGATCTCTATATAACAATGTTACGTTCCGCATAGAACCGCCATCGCCATGCTACGTAATCGTATGGACTGCCACCTTTGATCGAATCAGATCGCAGAGTAATGCCCTAGAGCCTACGATACACCACCTAGAGCAGACATGCATGTATCTAGACTTTCCCACATATGTATCATCAATCATACTCGATGCCTTAACCGCACATAACCTCTAATGTGCACTGAGTTCCGTGGCAGGGCTATACAAGAAACACAGAACTCAGTTGGGAGCTTTTCCATATCTGTACAGGCCCGCCTTTAAGAGCCTCAAAATACAGATATCCTTCAGGCTTGTTTTTCATGGTGGCTATGGCCTCACCTCGGTCCCTCGCTCAACTAGTAAAGAGTACAATAGCTAAGCGACTTTCCACTAAAAAACAATCTAAATATCCAGTTGGCGTCTCCCCTCAACTATCGTGCCTCGACAGTGAAAGGTAGATGGCGTCTTAGGTTTAGCTCTAGCCTTTTCGCATCCCACTGGTTGTCGATGACGGGTACACAATGATCTACTATCCTGTTAGTCATGACCCCTGCCTCCCTTTTGAGGCGACCGCCGAATCAGCCTAGTGTCACCTCATCATAGCTTTCTGACTGCAAACTGCAAAGCTACTTTTGCAGTCAAGGCTACTCACCGGGTAGTTACGCGCAGATCCAACCTCTGTGAGCACAGCCCGAACACTGCACCACCACAGAGGACTACCAGGGGCACCTTCCACGTATCAGGAAGATGCGTGCTTCCCCTTCCAGTCCTTCGAAGCCGATAGAATAATCAGATGAACGTGTGCTCCCCTCGTGTCTCATAACACCACGATGATCTACCTCGTTGGGTTATTCACCCTCAAACGTGCGGACTGGTCCAAGCGCCTCATTTTAATATGTTATTAGACCTTGTGTCTAAACATTCTTTTATGCGCTTGTTTTACCTCATCAGATTTCCATTTAACTTGGTTATTCCCAGTCATAATGAATTCTTATTCAAGTTACCAAGTTCCTCTTTCTTATTAATTTCAGTCATATGACTTAACCCATTTAAGCCTATTAATAAGCCCACAACATGTTATTCTCTAGATTATGATCCAAGGTCTGTAATCCACAACACCTTTATATTCTTGTTTGATTTCATAGTTACAATAACATGTTTTACTTAGTATGTAATTAAGTATATCTCAATTCACATGTTTTCTGTTTAACATGCTGGTCATTATTTATGATTAAATGTAACTTATTTCATTTCATAAGTTTGCCTCACTATTACCTATTTAATCATAATTCTATCTTACACTGTCACTACAACTTATCGTTGTTTACTTATTAACTTAGTTCTCTTAACTAAGGTTCACTAATAAGTCTCCTTTCCATTTATTATAACATATATTATAATTTCCACTTGTCCCTATGTTATTTTTTATCAGCCGATTTCAGATTTCCATTTTTATAGATTACTTAATTTATAATTAAGTACAACTTCTTACATTTCATAAATTTTCCATCTTTTCTCTACTTATTACAAACAACTGGTTTCAGGTTTCCCCATTTACTGATTACTTAATTTATAATTAAGTATCACTTATCTCATTACACAAGTTATCTCATTTTCTTACAAGTTTATTATAACCTAAGTTATAATCTCCACTTGTCCCTAGGACAAGTCTACCTATCATATAACATTCTCATTAATGTAATTAATTGTGATAGGTTATTATCATTCCCCGTTAATTCACTTCTTTTACTGTTGTAACTTCTATTCATTTCCTTATTCATTTTCATTCATTTGCATTAATTACAATTAGTGCCATTTATCTCTATCCTTTTATATACTTATATATATATGCTTATGTACTAGACCTCTCTCATTAAGACTACCACTTGTGGATGCTGGATTTTCGGGGGGTTCCGGGCAGACTTCTTACACAAGTTGATTTAACCTCGTGTCTTAGCACGTGTTGGCTAGCTTTTTTACCAAGCCACCAAGGTTTGCATATGAAGAAAATATGGAACTTCATACCTTTAGCCCTCGAAGACCCGATCGGATCGCCCTACCTTCCACGGATCGGGATAGCCCCCATGTCTCGCGATCTGATCCATCGCTTTCATCTCGACCCGTCCTCGTCAGAGCTTCGAGACCCGATCTGTCCATAGCAGAGCGATCTGACCCGTACCCTTTGCTTCTTCATGATCCAAGCCCCAGAAGTTAAGATGAAGGTCACGACTAAGTCTACGACAATCCGCGAATGCAGGATCTCACGACATCTGTCCATAACTGTCATATTGACTATTTCTTCCTCAAGCTATGAACCATTCCTAGATTCTCGAGATTTGTGCCACGTATGACCGCGATCATTCTGCAAATATAAGCTACAAATAGCCCTGGACTTGGCATTTTTCAGGATCTTTTTGGCAATTTTGAGCTTTGATTCCACCATTATTATATCTCTATTATTATTATTATTCAGAGTTGTCTCGAATTTATTGAGTGAATCAACATTGTAAAAGTGAACTTGAGGGATAAATCATCGATTGTACTTGAATTTTAAGTATAGTCACAGATATAAAGTGGACGTAGGCTCGTTAACGCCGAACCACTATAAATCTCGTGACTTTCCTGTTTTTTCTTGCATTTTTTTGATATTAATCTCTGCATAATAGAATAACTTGGGTGTTGGAGCCAATTTTGGATCTAACATTTTGGTGCTTCCACTGAGAATAAAGTCTCAGCATATTGGATTGTAGTTCTATTATTCAGATAATCAAGTTCGAAGAAAACGGTCCAAAACTCCGTTGTTCCAATTTTTGAAGATTCCAGTAAAGCTCAGATATCATGGCTGGAAAGAAGTCTAAGGAAGTACGACCTGCCCAAGCGACTAAAGCTACGAACGAAGCGGTTGAAGAGAGCGTTCAAGAGCGAATCGAAGTTCTGTCCCCGGATCGTGGTGAGATGGGGGCGATCCGACCCAATGAAGGTACGGCGATCTGACCAGCTGAGGGTTTCATGACCCGATCCCAAGATAACGTCGCCATCCCCTACCAACCCTTCCGCGATCCGATCCCAGGGAATTATTACGAACCGACGCCAGGAGGGTACCACGAGCCACCAGCCTAGGAGGACCACGATCCAGACTGATAATCAGACTACTACCCGACCTGGGAAGGAAATTATGGCTCGTTCCGCTCGTGCTGGTACTTCTGTTCAACCCGGTTCAAATTCCTTGCGTATAAGAGAAGATGAAGATGACCAGTTCGACCCTTCTGCCCCAGTTACCGAAGGACATTTGACTCGAATACTTGAAGCATTAGATAGGAAAACCGATGAACTGGTCGCTCAAAGGCAGGAGAGCTCGTTGCTGCATCAAAATATTACTGCCCTAGGAAGGAGAATTGACAATATTCAAAGGCAGGTTTCACCGCCCATCCTTTCTCTCCGGAACATACGTCGTCGTCTGAAGAGCCCCGAAGGAACCGACGATGGCCCCCGTTAAAAAGGCCCGAGAACATAGAGCAGATTCGATTTGGGTCACTTCCATCTCGTGAAGAAGAGGCACTTGATCAGGGAACTAATAACCATAACTTAAATGAGCCTGCTCTACCACCAAGAAACGGTGCCTCCCACTCGTCGCATGATCGACCGCGGCAATAGGGGGAAGGAGAGTTCTGCTCAGGGCCCAGATTTTGTAGCAGCACATCAAAGAAATGTTGGAGGAGGCCGTCGGGCAAGAAGTGCTGATCCCGAATCTACCCAGACCCATGCAGAGGTTGAAGCAATGATTAGGCAAGTCATGGTAGATAGCCGTGGATAGAGGAATGAAGATTGGGGCATAGATCGCAATCATACGCCTTTTACTGACGACATACTGGATGTTACATTCTCGAGGCGTTTCAATATGCCAACCATGAATCGCTATACGGGCAGGACTGACCCCATCCAGCATTTAATGCGATACTCCTAGTCAATGAATGCCGCTGCAGCTACAGACGCGGTCAATTGTAAAGCGTTTCCTATATTCTTGGAAGATGTGGCGTTATTGTGGTTTACCTGCCTACCAGCACGGTCAATATCCAGCTTCAGGGAATTGAGTGAGAAATTCGTGAACCAATTCCGTCTTCATGCCCAGAGATCTAAGAATGTGATTGAGTTATCCCTTATTAAACAATGACCGGACGAAAGCCTGAGGTTGTATTTGGATCGTTTTAACTTGGTTGTTACAGAAGTCAAAGATCCGCATGAGCAAACTATGTTGATGGCCTTGATCGATGGCGTCGATAAAGATACCGAGTTTGGAAGATATCTGGCCAACAAACCACCCCCGACCAGAGAAATATTTTATGAAAAAGCTAATGTTCGCCTGCGTCGGGAGGAGATATACGCTAATCGAAAAGGAAAGGCTACTGATAAGGAAGATATCCAAAGTAACGTGGCCATCAAGCAAACGGGAGATAGCTCAGGAAAAGTTGAAGTTAACGTTGGGAACAAGAATCAAGGCAGCGGTCGCCAATCAGGGAATAATAATAGCAATAATCGGAAAAGAAATCGAGGAAATGACTCTCAGAGGAGATCCCGGCCCAGACCATTTGAGAACTTCACACCGTTAAATGACACATTGGAGAACATCTTCCTGGATATGTATAATGTCCTCCAGTACAAAAGGCCACCTCCGAGAGATTCTACAGAGAAAGAGCGCGAAACTGGGAAATTTTGTCTTTTTCATCAGATTCATGGTCATTCCACAAACGAATGTCGTCACTTGAGGGACGTGGTTGAAAGGTTGCTCCGAGAAGGGAAGCTCGATGAGTATGAGGTGACTCCTAGGGACATGGGGCAAGCCGTACAAGCCCCGAACCAAAGCCAACCTACTGCCAAACCGATGGCTCAGCAAAAAGGGAAAAATATCGTTATCAATACCATAATTGGTGGGCTTCACCTGACAGGGAACAGTTTTAGAGCTATGGATCAATACATAAATGCAGCTAAGCAGCATTTCGAAGTGAGAGAATGTAGTAACCTCGAGGACAACGCTCCGATTAAGCAACAAAAGACGGTGTCCGATGATGTCATATTTCGTGAGCGAGAGAGTATTGGAGTACACTCCCCAACCGAAGATCTGTTGGTGATCACCGTCACCATCGGCCCAGCTATAGTTCATAAAGTCTTGGTAGATAATGGGAGTTCAGTCAACATTTTGTTCAAGAAAACATTCGGCCAAATGAAACTCGAGCCGAAGGATTTGAAGCCATATGAAGGTTGGATACGTGGATTTAATGGGGCCTCGACCGCTCCAATAGGATACGTGGAATTATCAGTAACCCTTGGGAAAGGAGAACGCCAGAGAGTGAAGATCCTCCCCTTCGTGGTCCTGGATATTGAATCGCCGTACAATGCCTTATTAGGCCGACCGGCCCTAGCCAAATTCAGGGCCTGTATTGCACCCTGGTGCTTATTGTTGAAATTCCCAACGGATTCCAGTGTGGGTATAGTTAGAGGAGATCAAGTTGTTGCACGAGCATGCTACATTGCAGAGTTAAAGTTGCTCCGTAAAGGAAGAGATGTAGAGGCAAAAGGTGGTTCCTCCCCTCTAAGGGGGGAATCGTCATAGCAACTAAAGGAAGTACCTTCAGGAGGGTCGCCCAGAGAGTTGCCCAAGGACATAGATCCCAGAGAGGATGAAGAGCCTGAGGGCATAATGGCGACTCCCAATGAAGCAACTATGGATGTAGCAATCGATGATAGTGACCCAGAGAAGGTCCTGTAGATTGGATCCCATTCGAGCAAAGGAATTAACAAATTTTCTGAAAGCTAACTTGGATGTATTTGCCTGGACCCATGTGTATATGTGTGGGATATCTCCCGCGATTATGATTCATTTGCTAAGCATTAACCCGAAACATCCTCCTGTCAAGCAGAAAAGGCGAATGCTGGGTCCCGAAAGGTCTGCCGCTTTGAAAGAAGAAGTTGAAAAACTGAAGAGTAATGGATTTATTAAAGATTCGACGTACCCTGACTGGATTTCAAACCCGGTTTTTGTAAAAAAAGGCCAATGGAAAGTGGCGTACGTGCATTGATTTCTTTGATCTAAACAAGGCCTGTCTGAAGGATAGCTTCCCATTGCCTAGAATCGATCAATTAGTAGATTCAACCGTAGGTCATGAACTTCTTTCTTTTATGGATGCCTATTCGGGGTATAATCAGATCCCCATGAATGTTCCAGACCAAGAGCATAGCTTCATCACAGATTTGGGATTATACTGCTATATGGTGATGCCTTTCGGTCTAAAAAATGTCGGCGCTACATATCAGCGGTTGGTGAATAGGATGTTCTACAACCAAATCAGGAAAACGATGGAGGTATACGTTGACGATATGTTGGTAAAGTCCCGACAATCGTGCGATCATACCAACGGTTTAGCAGAGATGTTTCAAATCCTCCGAAAATATGGGATGAAATTGAATCTTTTGAAATGTTCATTTGGGGTAGCATCTGGAAATTTCCTAGGGTTCATTGTAAGCTCGCGCGGAATTGAGATGAATCCAGACCAAATTATAGCAATCCGAAATATCCAAGAACCAAAGCAGATTAAAGATGTGCAAAGCCTTGCTAGAAAAGTGGCAGCGCTCGGCAGATTTATTTCAAAAGCTACAGAAAAATGCATCCCGTTTTTCGAGTTAATAAAGGGAGGAAGCGCAACTTTAAATGGACTCCTGATTGTATAGAAGCATTCCAGAATCTGTTGAATCATCTGGAAAGACCCCCGATACTGTCTAAGCCTGTGGATCACGAGGATTTATTTGTGTACCTAGCAGTGTCATCCCACGCAATCAGTTCGGCTTTGGTAAGAGAAGAGGATAAGGTGCAAAGACCGGTGTACTATGTGAGTAAGAAACTGGCAGTTGCAGAACGAAACTACCCAAAAATAGAAAAACTTGCGTACAGTTTGCTGATCGCATCTAGGAAGCTTCGTCGCTACTTCCAGGCTCATCCCATCACTGTTTATACTGATCACCCGCTTAAACAAGTCCTACAAAGGCCAGAAGCATCGGGAAGATTGCTTAAATGGAACATTGAGCTGAGTCAATTCGACCTAAACTTCCAACCCCGGAGGTCGATAAGAGGGCAGGCACTTGCAGACTTTATAGCAGAATTTACCATCCCAGAAGATGATGCGGTAACTGAGGAAGACAATCCGTCAAAGCTACTCCTTGACCCTAATGCCTGGAAACTATATACTGATGGAGCTAAAAATGACAGATGATCAGGTGCCAGAGTGGTTCTTGAAACTCCAGAGAAACGGCTAATATATTACGCTCTTAGATTGGAGTTCCATGCAACCAATAAGGATTCCGAGTATGAAGCTCTAATTGTCAGGTTGAAGCCTGCAAAGGAACTAGGGATAACAAAGCTAGACATCTTTTGTGACTCCAATTTAGTCGTGAACCAAGTTAATGAAAAGTTTCAGGCTAAGAGTCCAAGGTTGATATCATATCTGGAAAAAGTAAGGACGTTGCTGGATGGTTTTGATCACCATAGTATATCTTACATTCCTCGAGCGGAGAATCAAAGAGCGGACAAGATAGCGAAGATGGCTAGTTCCGATAATCCAGAACATACGGAGCTAGTCCCGATTGAAGTATTACAGTTCCCTAGTGTGGATCAGATGGAAGTTGATCCGGTACTGGAGATTGAACCTGAAAGGGAGTCATGGATGACCCCCCTAAAGAATTTCTTGATGAATGGAACGCTCCCAACTAAGAAAAGTGAGAGGCGTGCAGTTATACGGAAGGCTTCCTGATATGTGTTGCAAGGCGAAGTCCTGTACAGACAAGGTTTCTCGATGCCTCTCCTCCGGTGCATTGCCCATGACGACATCAAGCGTGTGCTGAAGGAAGTCCATGAAGGTGAGTGTGGCGACCACACTGGAGGGCAAACATTGGCAAAGAAGATATTGCGATACGGCTATTTCTGGCCCACTATAAACAAGGATGCAGCCAAGTATGCACGACGTTGGGACGCTTGCCAGAAGTTCTCCAAAATTCCGAGGGCGCCACCTAACCATTTGAAGACAATGACAAGCCCGTGGCCTTTTGCTATGTGGGGAATTGACATTATTGGGAGCCTCCTCATAGCAAAGGGCGGAGCAAAGTTTGCTATTGTGGCCATGGATTATTTTACTAAATGCGTAGAAGCAGAGCCTTTGACCACGATCACAACCAAACGAGTGATCATGTAACACCCCGTATTTTCTGTGAACTTAAGAATTACAAATCTGAGTATAATTAAAATATAAAATCAGAATCAAGGGAAACGGGCTGTGCCATTGCGTTCGTCTCGGAAAAATACGCGAAATAGAGTCCGAATTTTCGTAAATTGGAGTCCATATGACCAAGTTATGGCCTTCCAAAGTTCAGAAAAATATTAAACAGTGTAACACCCCACCTCCGTTAAGGTCACTCACAAAGGGAATGCCTTAACTTTGGTGGAGCATTTTAGTAAACAGAACAGAAACTTACAAGACAGATAAAATAGTACTTGAAGATTTTTAACTTTATTACAGCGGAAACAGAAATCAATATGGTTACATCCTTTCAAATCTCATAATTCAAGTACAAAATATCAGTCTTGTACAAAAGCCTTCAAAATGCATGGTTTAAAGTTATAATCCCCATGGAACGGAAGCTATACAGAGCCAAGCCATACTTTAAGCACTTCAAGCAAAGAGAAATCCGGATCAAGCTAAAGTATTCCCTCCTTGGATAACCTGGGGGAGGGAAACGGAAGAAAGGAGGCGAAACAACAAGGGTCAGACAAAAAGTCTGGCAAGTCCAGTGACTTTCAGCATATGAACAGATAACAATAATAATATGACATGAACATAAAACTGGATGAGGGATAACTTTAACAGGTGTAGCAGATATAAAAGAAGAACAAAATGACATAAACTATTGCTTTACACTTCTCTGCACTAATACTAGTATAACAGAATTAGGTGTCACCCTAATGTCTACACTGAAGCAGGAACGGGTACAGAATAATTTAACAGAAACAGAATGCTAATAATGGGCCTTTACTACCCGATCAGAAACAGACAGAAGCAGAAACAGATTAATCCCTACGGAAACAGAATGTAGAATTAGGTGTACACTAGTAATGGGCCTTTACCACCCGAACAGACGGTACCACACAGAAACAGACAGGTGTTACCACCCAACAGAAACAGACGGTACCAACAGAAACAGACAGAACTAAGTATACCCTAAAACCCTACCCCAAGCGATCGGCTCCCTGATACATAAATATCCTGTGTCGGCCCCACAGTAGGGTGTATCACTCCCTAAAGTGACAACCAATTGGCACAGACCTATTTACAGATGTCATGGCGTCTTACATCCTCAGAGGCAGACCGGGATCCATGCACGCACATGACCCGGTTGGAACGCACCATCAACACCCCTCACCATTATCAAAATGAACCGCTTATAATTAGTTCAGTAAGCGTGCCCGAAACCTACTTACTGTTGGGTCAAAGTTTTGATACCAGAAAGGGTTACTGACTAAAATGGGTCCCAAACAACAGATGACACAAGTAATTCCCCTCCTAACCTTGTGTCCCTAGACTAACAGATTTCAGTTTAACTTGTCTACAAGTTTCAGACATACAAAATTTAGATTAACTAGCTCACAGATCAGACAATCAAGTTAACAGGTTTTCTGACTAACGGATCAGATGTCCGGGTTAACGGGCTTACAGATTATCTGGTTTCAGATTAACAAACTTACAGATTAACTGGTTACAGATTATCTAACTTTGTATTGGGCCTACGAATTCACGAAACGGGTTTATCAGATTCATTGGTCCAATTGGTTTAACCTTACCCAACACGTTTTAGATATTATAATTATCTCAGATTTTCATTAATTAAATATTGATGCCCAAACCTCTCACATTAGACTGATAGTTTGCGGCTATTGGTTAGGCCGGTTGGTTCCGGGCAGGTTTCTGTCGCAAACTGAGTCTAACCTCGGGTTTCAAGCACGTTATGACTAACTTCTCACATTAGATCCTATTGTTTGCGACCACTGGAATATGCCAGGCGGTTCCGGGCAGAATTACGCCGCAAACTCATTCTAACCTCGAGTTAGCCATGTTTATCTTTGCAGCCAATTAATTAATGATTTACCATTTACACCCACGCCTAATATACTTGTCAATTATTCATAACTATAGCCAATTCAGATTATGTCAATAGCGGACTAATTATACCAACTCAACAGCTATAGCATATAACAGATTTCTCAGGTTAGGCGACTTAGCAGATTAAGCAAACTAGCAGATTTAGTATTTTCAACAGACTTAGCAAATGACAGATTTGGCAGATGAACAAATCTAGCAGACTAGGCAGTAGAGCAGAACAAGCAGATTAAGCAATATAACAGAACTAGCAGATTAGGCAATGTAACACAACTAGCAAATTAGGCAAATATAACAAATTTACTTATTTCTTAAAGTTTCATACCTTGCCTAATTATAAACCTTGCCTAAGTTCACGTGCATAAATAATAGTCTTGATTCACAATATTATCATATACCCTATGTTTGTATTAAATTTACATAGCACAGTTATGGTCATAAATTTACCATATATCATATGTTCCAAATTTTTATTAAACTTGCATAGTACAGAAGATCCATATAATTTATACCAAATATAGCCATAGATTACTATGCATGTCATATATCCCAAAGGTCCCTTACTTAGGTGTTTATTTACATTAATAGATATCCTACTTTCATGTAAATCTTTATACCTAGGCCATATTCTCTTTATCCTAAATCATGTGTTCAATACAGTCTATATTTATGTTCAATTATATACCTTTTTATGTCATGTCCACAAATCATATGTTCAATACCTTTTTATGTTATAAATATAACATGTCCAATCATATGTCTCAGATTCATGTTCTAGCTACAGTCCATGTTCTTTCCTCAAATTAGTCACCTATTGGTCATGCCCAATTTATGCATCATTCATTTTACTGTCCCAAACATTTTAGCGCATGTTAATCTCTTATGAGATTGGCTCAGGCTCGTAGTAGCCTGGCTTTAGAACAGAAAGAGGAAAGAGGTACAGAATAAGATAAATCAAATCAGAACAGAACAGATATAATCTCAGATTCAGATTCACAATTCATGTCAAAATCAGAATTAACGTTTATAGCGGAAAATAACTGTACTT
The DNA here is from genome assembly GCA_030737875.1 of Allium sativum. NCBI lineage: Eukaryota > Viridiplantae > Streptophyta > Magnoliopsida > Asparagales > Amaryllidaceae > Allium > Allium sativum. Next base: position 340,079,853 of record CM060919.1, read on the forward strand.
GCCTTAATTGGATTAAAGAAAGAACTCTAGTTGTTGTAGAACCGTTGCAGAAGCTCTAATCTCTAATTGAATTTAGGTTGATGTTGATGGTCTTCTAGTTTTGATTTCAGCAGAGTAGCAACGCCATTTTTATTTTTAATTTAGAATAGAGGCAGAGTAGAAGCAGAATAGAATTGTGTGCAGAGAAGGCTGGGTTTGGGGCTGTTTAAATAGGTTTAGGCAGACGAATCTAGACAGAAAATGAGACCAGATACATCAGAACGCACCCAGGCAGAAAAGCAGATTCGGGAGGCAGGTCGACCCCCAGGTCGACACTAGGGTCGACTCTAGGGTCGACCCCCTAGGGGCAGGTCGACTCTAGGGTCGACTCTAGGGTCGACCCCTGGGGGCAGGTCGACTCTAGGGTCGAACCCCTAGGGGCAGGTCGACTCTAGGGTCGACTCCCCAGTCGACCTGGTATGTGCTGTTTAATTTTTTTCTGAACTTTGGAAGGCCATAACTTGGTCATATGGACTCCGATTTACGAAATTTCGGACTCTATTTTGCGTATTTTTCCGGGACGAACGCAATGGCAAAGCCCGTTTCCCTTAATTCTGATTTTATATTTTAATTATACTCAGATTTGTAATTCTTAAGTTCACAGAAAATACGGGGTGTTACATTCTCCCCTCCTTAAAGGATTTCGTCCCTGAAATCTTCAAGTTAAGAAGAATGTGTCCTACCATCCAATCACTCATCTACTCAGTCATCATCCACAAGCATCCATTGTCCTTAGAAATTTCTAGTGCTGTTTGAACATTTGCAAAAGTGTGTGTATATGTTCCTTATCTAATGCAAAGATCAGGCGGTCTACTGATTCAGTTGACCTCCTTACTGCGAATTATGTCAGTGCCATGAGTCCAATATGTATGCAATTTTCCTATTTGATACATATCATTTCTATATGAGTGCACAACCATCCACTCATATGCAACATCCATGTGCTGATTCAACCATTTTGCATCCATAAAAATTTAAAATGCTCACACATCCATATGCAGTATGAGAGTGTTTTCGAGCCGATCTAGTGCCTAGTGTGTGTATATGCGTCCACGAGCAACCACTAGCAACCACTTGCATCCACTTGCAACCATCAAACATAACATGTCTCAAACACATGTTTACACCCATTAGGATTCCTATCTATAAGTTGAACACTCGATCGATAGTATACAGTCGAGGAAGCGAGTACAGATAAAACAAAAACTTGATTCCTATCAGACATTGGTTGAGAAAATAATTCCCCTAAGTGTCAACCCCGAAGACCGAAATCAACATCAGATTGACACCCAGAGGGTTACCCTCTTTAGACAATGTCAAAACTGGAAATCTTATCAGAAGTATTCAGATATTTACAGACTACTGGTACATATCAGGTTTCCTAATGATTCTTCGGAAGCTAAGCATGATAAAATCACATCCCACAAAAACTCAGAATATATGCGTCATATTTGACGCCTAACACAGATATCCCTCAAACCTTAACTTAAAACAGATGAGTCATACCCTTTATGGGTCTGAGTCTACAGCAGAATCAGAAACAATACTAGTATTCAAGTGCAGAGTATCAAGTACAGAATCAGAAAGAGTCTTAACTCCATAACCAGGTAAGAAAATTAAACCTTCTACAGAAATTTTCCCTATTTCTATCCTATCCACTAGCCTTAAGAGTGTTTGCCTGCCCTCCAGAAGTTGGTCCTGTCCTCTTTCCTTGCCTTCGTTTCTTCGGGCAGTCCCTAGTAAAGTGCCCCATCTCACCACAGTTGAAGCAAGCACCCTCCCCTTCCTCTTTCGGTAATCCTTATTCAGATGAGTCGAGCTTCCATAAGTAAAACACTTTCCTCCTCCTTATCTTCAAACTTTCCTTCCTTCTTTTGTGTTTCCCTTTTGCCTCCATTGTGAACTAAGTCTATATGAGTTTCTCACCTTTGGGTTGTGCTCCTTAGCCAAACCTCATCATTCTCATCTTTACTATCCTTGTGTAACACGTTGACCAATCCCTTGAAAGCTGCCTCCATCGCCCTAAAAAATCCTTCAAAGCTCTAAAGAAAACTAGTCGCAGGTGAAACTACTACAGCTATCGATGGAAGTCGGGCACTACTTTGCCCTTCGACGAGGTTACCTCCCAGAAAGCCGGGAGCCCCAGAGACTCAAGAAAGAAGGAAACAAGGATTCAAGCAGAGGATCAAAAGATAAATATATGGCTTAGGGGACTAAGATTTTCAAAATAAGCTTTACTTTTGAAAATACTTCCTTTTCAAAACCTTTTTGAAAATAGTTTTCAAAAATTCTTTATCAAATCCGGTAACCTTCAGCTCTGATACCAAGTGTAACACCCCACCTCCGTTAAGGTCACTCACAAAGGGAATGCCTTAACTTTGGTGGAGCATTTTAGTAAACAGAACAGAAACTTACAAGACAGATAAAACAGTACTTGAAAAATTTTAACTTTATTACAGCGGAAACAGAAATCAATATGGTTACATCCTTTCAAATCTCAGAATTCAAGTACAAAATATCAGTCTTGTACAAAAGCCTTCAAAATGCATGGTTTAAAGTTATAATCCCCATGGAACGGAAGCTATACAGAGCCAAGCCATACTTTAAGCACTTCAAGCAAAGAGAAATCCGGATCAAGCTAAAGTATTCCCTCCATGGATAACCTGGGGGGAAACGGAAGAAAGGAGGCGAAACAACAAGGGTCAGACAAAAAGTCTGGCAAGTCCAGTGACTTTCAGCATATGAACAGATAATAATAATAATAATATGACATGAACATAGAACTGGATGAGGGATAACTGTAATAGGTGTAGCAGATATAACAGAAGAACAGAATGACATAAACTATTGCTTTACACTTCTCTGCACTAATACTAGTATAACAGAATTAGGTGTCACCCTAATGTCTACACTGAAGCAGGAACGGGTACATAATAATTTAACAGAAACAGAATGCTAATAATGGGACTTTACTACCCGATCAGAAACAGACAGAAGCAGAAAAAGATTAATCCCTACGGAAACAGAATGTAGAATTAGGTGTACACTAGTAATGGGCCTTTACCACCCGAACAGACGGTACCACACAGAAACAGACAGGTGTTACCACCCAACAGAAACAGACGGTACCAACAGAAACGGACAGAACTAAGTGTACCCTAAAACCCTACCCCAAGCGATCGGCTCCCTAATACATAAATATCCTGTGTCGGTCCCACAGTAAGGTGTATCACTCCCTAAAGTGACAACCAATTGGCACAGACCTATTTACAGATGTCACGGCATCTTACATCCTCAGAGGCAGACCGGGATCCATGCACGCACATGACCCGGTTGGAATGCACCATCAACACCCCTCGCCATTATCAGAATGAACCGCTTATAATTAGTTAAGTAAGCGTGCCCGGACCCTACTTACTGTTGGGTCAAAGTTTTGATACCAGAAAGGGTTACTGACTAATATGGGTCCCAAACAACAGAAGACACAAGTAATTCCCCTCCTAACCTTGTGTCCCCAGACTAACAGATTTCAGTTTAACTTGTCTACAAGTTTCAGACATACAAAATTTAGATTAACTAGCTCACAGATCAGACAATCAAGTTAACAGGTTTTCAGACTAACGGATCAGATGTCCGGGTTAACGGACTTACAGATTATCTGGTTTCAGATTAACAGACTTACAGATTAACTGGTTATAGATTATCTAACTTTGTATTGGGCCTAAGGATTCACGAAACGGGTTTATCAGATTCATTGGTCCAATTGGTTTAACCTTACCCAACACGTTTTAGATATTATAATTATCTCAGATTTTCAATAATTAAATATTGATGCCCAAACCTCTCACATTAGACTGACAGTTTGCGGCTACTGGTTAGGCCGGTTGGTTCCAGGCAGGTTTCTGTCGCAAACTGAGTCTAACCTCGGGTTTCAAGCACGTTATGACTAACTTCTCACATTAGAACCTATTGTTTGCGACCACTGGAATATGCCGGGCGGTTCCGGGCAAAATTACGCCGCAAACTCATTCTAACCTCGAGTTAGCCATGTTTATCTTTGCGGCCAATTAATTAATGATTTACCATTTATACCCACACCTAATATACATGTCAATTATTCATAACAATAGCCAATTCAGATTATGTCAATAGCGGACTAACTATACCAACTCAACAGCTATAGCAAATAACAGATTTCTCAGGTTAGGCGACTTAGAAGATTAAGCAAACTAGCAGATTTAGTATTTTCAACAGACTTAGCAAATGACAGATTTGGTAGATGAACAAATCTAGCAGACTAGACAGTAGAGCAGAACTAGCAGATTAAGCAATATAATAGAACTAGCAGATTAGGCAATGTAACACAACTAGCAAATTAGGCAAATATAACAAATTTACTTATTTCTTAAAGTTTCATACCTTGCCTAATTATAAACCTTGCCTAAGTTCACGTGCATAAATAATAGTCTTGATTCACAATATTGTCATATACCCTATGTTTGTATTAAATTTAAATAGCACAGATTATGGTCATAAATTTACCATATATCATATGTTCCAAATTTTTATTAAACTTGCATAGTACAGAAGATCCATATAATTTATACCAAATATAGCCATAGATTACTATGCATGTCATATATCCCAAAGGTCCCTTACTTAGGTGTTTATTTACATTAATAGATATCCTACTTTCATGTAAATCTTTATACCTAGGCCATATTCTCTTTATCCTAAATCATGTGTTCAATACAGTCTATATTTATGTTCAATTATATACCTTTTTATGTCATGTCCACAAATCATATGTTCAATACCTTTTTATGTTATAAATATAACATGTCCAATCATATGTCTCAGATTCATGTTCTAGCTACAGTCCATGTTCTTTCCTCAAATTAGTCACCTATTGGTCATGCCCAATTTATGCATCATTCATTTTACTATCCCAAACATTTTAGCGCATGTTAATCTCTTATGAGATTGGCTCAGGCTCGTAGTAGCCTGGCTTTAGAACAGAAAGAGGAAAGAGGTACAGAATAAGATAAATCAAATCTAAACAAAACAGATATAATCTCAGATTCAGATTCACAATTCATGTCAAAATCAGAATTAACGTTTATAGCGGAAAATAACTGTACTTGCCTTAATTGGATTAAAGAAAGAACTCTAGTTGTTGTAGAACCGTTGCAGAAGCTCTAATCTCTAATTGAATTTAGGTTGATGTTGATGGTCTTCTAGTTTTGATTTCAGCAGAGTAGCAACGCCATTTTTATTTTTAATTTAGAACAGAGGCAGAGTAGAAGCAGAATAAAATTGTGTGCAGAGAAGGCTGGGTTTGGGGCTGTTTAAATAGGTTTAGGCAGACGAATCTAGACAGAAAACGAGACCAGATACATCAGAACGCACCCAGGCAGAAAAGCAGATTCGGGAGGCAGGTCGATCCCTAGGTTGACACTAGGGTCGACTCTAGGGTCGACCCCCTGGGGGCAGGTCGACTCTAGGGTCGACTCTAGGGTCGACCCCCTGGGGGCTGGTCGACTCTAGGGTCGACCCCCTGGGGACAGGTCGACTCTAGGGTCGACTCCCCAGTCGACCTGGTATGTGTTGTTTAATTTTTTTCTGAACTTTGGAAGGCCATAACTTGGTCATATGGACTCCGATTTATGAAATTTCGGACTCTATTTTGCGTATTTTTCCGAGACGAACGCAATGGAACAGCCCGTTTCCTTAATTCTGATTTTATATTTTAATTATACTCAGATTTGTAATTCTTAAGTTCATAAAAAATACGGGGTGTTACATTCTCCCCTCCTTAAGGGAAACGGGCAGTGGGTGGGAAGGATTTCAAAGATCTGTCATGCCCAATTGGCCTTTACTAATGGGCCTTTACTAATGTACCAAGTGTAACACCCCACCTCCGTTAAGGTCACTCACAAAGGGAATGCCTTAACTTTGGTGGAGCATTTTAGTAAACAAAACAGAAACTTACAAGACATATAAAACAGTACTTTAAATTTTTTAACTTTATTATAGCGGAAACAGAAATCAACATGGTTACATCCTTTCAAATCTCAGAATTCAAGTACAAAATATCAGTCTTGTACAAAAGCCTTCAAAATGCATGGTTTAAAGTTATAATCCCCATGGAACGGAAGCTATACAGAGCCAAGCCATACTTTAAGCACTTCAAGCAAAGAGAAATCCGGATCATGCTAAAGTATTCCCTCCTTGGATAACCTGGGGGGAAACGGAAGAAAGGAGGCGAAACAACAAGGGTCAGACAAAAAGTCTGGCAAGTCCAGTGACTTTCAGCATATGAACAGATAATAATAATAATATGACATGAACATAAAACTGGATGAGGGATAACTGTAACAGGTGTAGCAGATATAACAGAAGAACAGAATGACATAAACTATTGCTTTACACTTCTCTGCACTAATACTAGTATAACAGAATTAGGTGTCACCCTAATGTCTACACTGAAGCAGGAACGGGTACAGAATAATTTAACAGAAACAGAATGCTAATAATGGGCCTTTACTACCCGATCAGAAACAGACAGAAGCAGAAACAGATTAATCCCTACGGAAACAGAATGTAGAATTAGGTGTACACTAGTAATGGGCCTTTACCACCCGAACAGACGGTACCACACAGAAACAGACAGGTGTTACCACCCAACAGAAACAGACGGTACCAACAGAAACAGACAGAACTAAGTGTACCCTAAAACCCTACCCCAAGCGATCGGCTCCCTAATACATAAATATCCTGTGTCGGCCCCACAGTAGAGTGTATCACTCCCTAAAGTGACAACCAATTGGCACAGAACTATTTACAGATGTCACGGCGTCTTACATCCTCAGAGGCAGACCGGGATCCATGCACGCACATGACCCGGTTGGAACGCACCATCAACACCCCTCGCCATTTTCAGAATGAACCGCTTATAATTAGTTCACTAAGCATGCCAGGACCCTACTTACTGTTGGGTCAAAGTTTTGATACCAGAAAGGGTTACTGACTAATATGGGTCCCAAACAACAGATGACACAAGTAATTCCCCTCCTAACCTTGTGTCCCCAGACTAACAGATTTCAGTTTAATTTGTCTACAAGTTTCAGACATACAAAATTTAGATTAACTAGTTCACAGATCAGACAATCAAGTTAACAGGTTTTCAAACTAACGGATCAGATGCCCGGGTTAACGGGCTTACAGATTATCTGGTTTCAAATTAACAGACTTACAGATTAACTGGTTACAGATTATCTAACTTTGTATTGGGCCTACGGATTCACGAAACGGGTTTATCAGATTCATTGGTCCAATTGGTTTAACCTTACCCAACACGTTTTAGATATTATAATCATCTCAGATTTTCATTAATTAAATATTGATGCCCAAACCTCTCACATTAGACTGACAGTTTGTGGCTACTGGTTAGGCCGGTTGGTTCCAGGCAGGTTTCTGTCGCAAACTGAGTCTAACCTCGGGTTTCAAGCACGTTATGACTAACTTCTCACATTAGAACCTATTGTTTGCGACCACTGGAATATGCCGGGCGGTTCCGGGCAGAATTACGCCGCAAACTCATTCTAACCTCGAGTTAGCCATGTTTATCTTTGCGGCCAATTAATTAATGATTTACCATTTATACCCACGCCTAATATACATGTCAATTATTCATAACTATAGCCAATTCAGATTATGTCAATAGCGGATTAATTATACCAAATCAACAGCTATAGCAGATAACAGATTTCTCAGGTTAGGCGACTTAGCAGATTAAGCAAACTAGCAGATTTAGTATTTTCAACAGACTTAGCAAATGACAGATTTGGCAGATGAACAAATCTAGCAGACTAGGCAGTAGAGCAAAACTAGCAGATCAAGCAATATAACAGAACTAGCAGATTAGGCATTGTAACACAACTAGCAGATTAGGCAAATATAACAAATTTACTTATTTCATAAAGTTTCATACCTTGCCTAATTATAAACCTTGCCTAAGTTCACGTGCATAAATAATAGTCTTGATTCACAATATTATCATATACCCTATGTTTGTATTAAATTTACATAGCACAGATTATGGTCATAAATTTACCATATATCATATGTTCCAAATTTTTATTAAACTTGCATAGTACAGAAGATCCATATAATTTATACCAAATATAGCCATAGATTACTATGCATGTCATATATCCCAAAGGTTCCTTACTTAGGTGTTTATTTACATTAATAGATATCCTACTTTCATGTAAATCTTTATACCTGGGCCATATTCTCTTTATCCTAAATCATGTGTTCAATACAGTCTATATTTATGTTCAATTATATACCTTTTTATGTCATGTCCACAAATCATATGTTCAATACCTTTTTATGTTATAAATATAACATGTCCAATCATATGTCTCAGATTCATGTTCTAGCTACAGTCCATGTTCTTTCCTCAAATTAGTCACCTATTGGTCATGCCCAATTTATGCATCATTCATTTTACTGTCCCAAACATTTTAGCGCATGTTAATCTCTTATGAGATTGGCTCAGGCTCGTAGTAGCCTGGCTTTAGAACAGAAAGAGGAAAGAGGTACAGAATAAGATAAATCAAATCAGAACAGATATAATCTCAGATTCAGATTCACAATTCATGTCAAAATCAGAATTAACGTTTATAGCGGAAAATAACTGTACTTTCCTTAATTGGATTAAAGAAAGAACTCTAGTTGTTGTAGAATCGTTGCAGAAGCTCTAATCTCTAATTGAATTTAGGTTGATGTTGATGGTCTTCTAGTTTTGATTTCAGCAGAGTAGCAACGCCATTTTTATTTTTAATTTAGAACAGAGGCAGAGTAGAAGCAGAATAGAATTGTGTGCAGAGAAGGCTGGGTTTGGGGCTGTTTAAATAGGTTTAGGCAGACGAATCTAGACAGAAAACGAGACCAGATACATCAGAACGCACCCAGGCAGAAAAGCAGATTCGGGAGGCAGGTCGACCCCCACCTCCGTTAAGGTCACTCACAAAGGGAATGCCTTAACTTTGGAAGGCCAATTGCTTTGAAATCCCCCTCCCCCACCCCCTCCTCGTGCAATTGCTTTCTCAAAGATATGTAGAGATTTAGGGCCATGGGTGGGAAGGATTTCAAAGGATCTGAATCATTCGTAGAAGCGAGGAATTGGCTCAAAGAAACTGAGGATCTATTCGTTATCTTCGAGGTGGACGATAGGCAGAAGGTACAGTTGGCGGTATGGCTGCTCAAAGACGAAGCTTCCTACTGGTGGGAAGTCACTAACGCCGAGAGGCTGGTTGAGACATGGATGGATTTCAGAGCAAGGTTTGAGACAAAATTTCTCTCGCAAGCTGAACGGAGTTTACAACTGGAAAAGTTCTTATCTCTTAAGCAAGGAAGTATGACGGTCAAGGAATACGTCAACCAGTTCAACCAACTACCTAGGTTCGGATTGGATTTAGTAAACACTCAGCATAAAAAGGCTCTCCGCTTTGTTAAAGGATTGAACGAGCCACTGTACAGCCTAGCCATGACCCATGTACCCATGGGAGCGACTTACGAGAAATTGGTGGACATGGCACTACTGCACGAGGAAGACAAGGGCCGAAAGAGACAAAGAAGGAAGAACCACAGAATAAGAAAGCGGGGCCCAAAAAGGAAACAAAAAAGAAGGATGAAAAGACTGAAGATAAGAAGGGGAAAAAGTGCTTTACTTGTGGGAGCTCGACTCATCTGAACAAGGGTTGCAGAAAAAGGAAAGGCACTTGCTTCAACTGTGGAGAGATGGGACACTTCACTAGGGACTGCCCGAAGAGACGAGGGCAAGGAGGGCAGGCAAACACTCTCGAGGCTAGTGGCTAGGATAGAAATAGGAAAATTTCTATAGTAGGTTTAATTTCTTTATCTGATTATGGAGTTAAGACTTTTTCTGATTCTGGTATTTTGATTTTGTAATCGATACTCTGCACTTTAATACTAGTATTATTTCTGAATTCCGCTGTAGACTCAGACCCATAAGGATTATGGCTCATCTGTTTGAGATTGGGGTTTGAGGGATATCTGTGTTAGGCGTCAAATATGACGCATATATTCTGAGTTTTTGTGGGATATGATTTTATCATGCTTAGCTTCCAAAGAATCATTAGGGAACCTGATCTGTACCAGTAGTCTGTAAATATCTGAATACTTCTGATAAGATTTCCAGTTTTGACATTGTCTAAAGAGGGTAACCCTCTGGGTGTCAATCTGATGTTAATTTCGGTCTTCGGGGTTGACCCTTAGGGGAATTATTTTCTCAACCAATGTCTGATAGGAATCAAGTTTTTGTTTTATCTGTACTCGCTTCCATCACTCGACTGTATCTTATCGATCGAGTGTTCAACTTGTAGATAGGAATCCTAATGGGTGTAAACATGTGTTTGAGACATGTTATGTTTGATGGTTGCAAGTGGATGCAAGTGGTTGCTAGTGGTTGCTCGTGGACGCACATACACACACTAGGCACTAGATCGGCTCGAAAACACTCTCATACTGCATATGGATGCGTGAGCATTTTAAATTTTTATGGATGCAAAATGGTTGAATCAGCACATGGATGTTGCATATGAGTGGATGGTTGTGCACTCATATAGAAATGATATGTATCAAATAGGAAAATTGCATACATATTGGACTCATGGCACTGACATAATTCGCATTAAGGAGGTCAACTGAATCAGTATACCGCCTGATCTTTGCATTAGATAAGGAACATATACACACACTTTTGCAAATGTTCATACAGCACTAGAAATTTCTAAGGACAATGGATGCTTGTGGATGATGACTGAGTAGATGAGTGATTGGATGGTAGGACACATTCTTCTTAACTTGAAGATTTCGGGGACGAAATCCTTTAAGGAGGGGAGAATGTAACACCCCGTATTTTCTGCGAACTTAAGAATTACAAATCTGAGTATAATTAAAATATAAAATCAGAATCAAGGGAAACGGGCTATGCCTTTGCGTTCATCTCGGAAAAATACGCGAAATAGAGTCCGAAATTTCGTAAATTGGAGTCCATATGACCAAGTTATGGCCTTCCAAAGTTCAGAAAAAAATTAAATAGCACAGACCAGGTCGACTGGGGAGTCGACCCTAGAGTCGACCTGCCCCCAGGGGGTCGACCCTAGAGTCGACCTGCCCCCAGGGGGTCGACCCTAGAGTCGACCTGCCCCCAGGCGGTCGACCCTAGAGTCGACCCTAGTGTCGACCTGGGGGTCGACCTGCCTCCCGAATCTGCTTTTCTGCCTGGGTGCGTTCTGATGTATCTGGTCTCGTTTTCTATCTAGATTCGTCTGCCTAAACCTATTTTAACAGCCCCAAACCCAGCCTTCTCTGCACACAATTCTATTCTGCTTCTACTCTGCCTCTGTTCTAAATTAAAAATAAAAATGGCGTTGCTACTCTGCTGGAATCAAAACTAGAAGACAATCAACATCAACCTAAATTCAATTAGAGATTAGAGCTTCTGCAACGGTTCTACAACAACTAGAGTTCTTTCTTTAATCCAATTAACGCAAGTACAGTTATTTTCCGCTATAAACGTTAATTCTGATTTTGACATGAATTGTGAATCTAAATCTGAGATTATATCTGTTCTGATTTGATTTATCTTATTTTGTACCTCTTTCCTCTTTCTATTCTATAGCCAGGCTACTACGAGCCTGAGCCAATCTCATAAGAGATTAACATGCGCTAAAATGTTTGGGACAGTAAAATGAATGATACATAAATTGGGCATGACCAATAGGTGACTAATTTGAGGAAAGAACATGGACTGTAGCTAGAACATGAATCCGAGACATATGATTGGACATGTTATATTTATAACATAAAAAGGTATTGAACATATGATTTGTGGACATGACATAAAAAGGTATATAATTGAACATAAATATAGACTGTATTGAACACATGATTTAGGATAAAGAGAATATGGCCTAGGTATGAAGATTTACATGAAAGTAGGATATCTATTAATGTGAATAAACACCTAAGTAAGGGACCTTTGGAATATATGACATGCATAGTAATCTATGGCTATATTTGGTATAAATTATATGGATCTTCTGTACTATGCAAGTTTAATAAAAATTTGGAACATATGATATATGGTAAATTTATGACCATAATCTGTGCTATGTAAATTTAATACAAACATAGGGTATATGATAATATTGTGAATCAAGACTATTATTTATGCACATGAACTTAGGCAAGGTTTATAATTAGGCAAGGTATGAAACTTTAAGAAATAAGTAAATTTGTTATATTTGCCTAATTTGCTAGCTGTGTTACATTGCCTAATCTGCTAGTTCTGTTATATTGCTTAATCTGCTAGTTCTGCTCTACTGCCTAGTCTGCTAGATTTGTTCATCCGCCAAATCTGTCATTTGCTAAGTCTGTTGAAAATACTAAATCTGCTAGTTTGCTTAATCTGCTAAGTCGCCTAACCTGAGAAATCTGTTATTTGCTATATCTGTTGAGTTGGTATAATTAGTCCGCTATTGACATAATCTGAATTGGCTATAGTTATGAATAATTGACATGTATATTAGGCGTGGGTATAAATGGTAAATCATTAATTAATTGGCCGCAAAGATAAACATGGCTAACTCGAGGTTAGAATGAGTTTGCGGCGTAATTCTGCCCGGAACCGCCCGGCATATTCCAGTGGTCGCAAACAATAGGTTCTAATGTGAGAAGTTAGTCATAACGTGCTTGAAACCCGAGGTTAGACTCAGTTTGCGACAGAAACCTGCCCGGAACCAACCGGCCTAACCAGTAGCCGCAAACTGTCAGTCTAATGTGAGAGGTTTGGGCATTAATATTTAATTAATGAAAATCTGAGATAATTATGATGTCTAAAACGTGTTGGGTAAGGTTAAACCAATTGGACCAATGAATCTGATAAACCCGTTTCGTGAATCCATAGGCCCAATACAAAGTTAGATAAATCTGTAACCAGTTAATCTGTAAGTCTGTTGATCTGTAACCAGATAATCTGTAAGCCTGTTAATCCGAACATCTGATCCGTTAGTCTGAAATCCTGTTAACTTGATTGTCTGATCTGTGAATTAGTTAATCTAAATTTTGTATGTCTGAAACTTGTAGAAATCTGTTAGTCTGGGGACACAAGGTTAGGAGGGGAATCACTTGTGTCATCTGTTGTTTGGGGCCCATATTAGTCAGTAACCCTTTATGGTATCAAAACTTTGACCCAACAGTAAGTAGGGTCCGGGCACGCTTACTGAACTAATTATAAGCGGTTCATTCTGATAATGGCGAGGGGTGTTGATGGTGCGTTCCAACCGGGTCATGTGCGTGCATGGATCCCGGTCTGCCTCTGAGGATGTAAGACGCCGTGACATCTGTAAATAGGTCTGTGCCAATTGGTTGTCACTTTAGGGAGTGATACACCCTACTGTGGGGCTGACACAGGATATTTATGTATTAGGGAGCCGATCGCTTGGGGTAGGGTTTTAGGGTACACTTAGTTCTGTCTGTTTCTGTTGGGTGGTAACACCTGTCTGTTTCTGCGTGGTACCGTCTGTTCGGGTGGTAAAGGCCCATTACTAGTGTACACCTAATTCTACATTCTGTTTCCGTAGGGATTAATCTGTTTCTGCTTCTGTCTGTTTCTGATCGGGTAGTAAAGGCCCATTATTAGCATTCTAATTCTGTTAAATTATTCTGTATCCGTTCCTGTTTCAGTTTAGACATTAGGGTGACACCTAATTCTGTTATACTAGTATTAGTGCAGAGAAGTGTAAAGCAATAGTTTATGTCATTCTGTTCTTCTGTTATATCTGCTACACCTGTTACAGTTATCTCTCATCCAGTTTTATGTTCATGTCATATTATTATTATCTGTTCATATGCTGAAAGTCACTGGACTTGCCAAGCTTTTTGTCTGACCTTTGTTGTTTCGCCTCCTTTCTTCCGTTTCCCCCCCAGGTTATCCAAGGAGGGAATACTTTAGCTTGATCCGGATTTCTCTTTGCTTGAAGTGCTTAAAGTATGGCTTGGCTCTGTATAGCTTCCGTTCTATGGGGATTATGATTTTAAACCATGCATTTTGAAGGCTTTTGTACAAGACTGATATTTTGTACTTGAATTCTGAGATTTGAAAGGGTGTAACCATATTGATTTCTGTTTCCGCTGTAATAAAGTTAAAAAGTTTCAAGTACTGTTTTATCTGTCTTGTAAGTTTCTGTTCTGTTTACTAAAATGCTCCACCAAAGTTAAGGCATTCCCTTTGTGACTGACCTTAACGGAGGTGGGGTGTTACAGATCACCTTTGTCGTTAAGAACATTATCTGTCGATTTGGGATTCCAAAAGTCATCATAACCAATAGTGGGACCCAATTCTACAACACGGAGTTTCAAGATTTATCTCGAAAGTATCACATCGAGAAAAGATACACCTCTGTGGCACATCCGCAATCGAACGGACAGGTTGAAGCGGCAAACAAGGTGATTAAATCCATTCTAAAGAAAAGATTGAAGAGGGCCAAAGCTATGTGGGTCGATGAATTGCCCTTGGCACTATGGGCCTATAGAACAACGTACAAGTCGGCGACGGGTCACACCCCGTTTTCCCTTGCTTTCGGAGCTGAAGCAGTTATTCCGGTTGAGTTAGAAGTACCATCCCATCGTACCATTTATTACGACCCGATGACCAACAATGAGTTGCTCCTTGAATCCCTGGACATGGTAGAGGAAAAAAGGGACGAAGCCGACTTACGTGCCTTGAGGCACAAACAACAAATAGCTCGGTACTACAACAGTAGAGTCCGAGCTCGGACATTCGAACTCGGAGACTTGGTTCTGAAGCGTGTCTTTCCGCCCCCGGTACATATGGGCCCGAAATAGGAAGGACCGTACTCCATTTTACGAAGGCTTGATAATGGAACCTTCAAGCTAGCGATGATAGATGGAGATGAAATCCCCAGAGTGTGGAATGCCCAGCATTTGCGGCTTTACATGACATAAAAGTGTCAGTTTTACTCTTTTGTTTTTAGAACCATGTAAAAAGGCTCGACTTGCCTAAAACAGTCTGGTTATTTGAACAAAAGATTATAAAGTGGACGTAGGTCATGATTCGACCGAACCACTATAAAAATACTGTGTGTCATTTACCTTTACTGCATCATTTCTTATCTACTCTTTTATTTTGATCAATATATACTGTTACCATTTCGAGAATTGTTTTAAATTTATGCAGTAATCTCAAAACAGCTAATTCAAAATGTCGTCCAGCAGATCGGAAAGTTCACGATAATTAAAGCTCCAAAAGGTGCAGCGAGGTAAATCGCACTACAACTTGCACTCTAACTCCCGAGATAAAGGAGAGAGTATAAAGGACGCGAAGATAACGTCTCCAAGGCGTGAAGGTGCACCATGATAAAGCCGCCTTGACAACACTCTAACCCACTGAAGGATCGGGAGAGTTTAAAGGCGCTAGAGACTTAGCACCCCCAGAACTTCTGCTCCGCTGAAGGATCGGTGAGCAGACCAAAAATCGAGCTCGAACTCTAACCCGCTGAAGGATCGGGAGAGTATAAAGGCGCTAGAGACTTAGTGCCACATAAACTCTAACCCACTGAAGGATCGGGAGAGTATAAAAGCGCTAGAGACTTAGCGCTGCAAGAATCATTACCCCATTGAAAGATCGGGATAGTACGAATATAATCCTAATTGATCGCCAATAAGCCCTGGCCAGGCACTATAATGAAGATTAATTAGGAGTATATACGTGCATCACTACACGTTTACTTAGCACGTGTATTTCCCGATGATTGTTTTCGTTATGATTAATGATCGTTACTTATAACTTTAATATTTAACTATGAAAGTTTTAGTTATGATTATTTAAACTCTGCTAACATGATGAATTTGCAGGAACACAATGGTGCAAAAGAAATAGATCTTTATTTACTTGAAACAGATTTACAAAAAACGAGAAACTAAACAAAAAGTGAGGGCCAATCTCACGACTACATCTTTTGGCCAAAGGAAATCCTAAAACTAAAACATGAGCTAATAGCTGGATTCTATTTGCGCTTGGGAGATGGCTTTGATTTCTTGTCCTTCTTCTGTTTCTCCAACTCCTCTTTATCAGTACCGGAGCGGTCACTTTTCTTCCTCTTCCTCTTATCGATAAGAGGCTCCGGAGGAGGACAGGAAGGTTCGGAGGCAAGCTGTGAAGTTATCGATTTAGAAGAGAATCTTATAACTAACCCAGTCTTGGGGTCGATTTCGGAAATAGGGGTCACAAACACAGGATTCTGTTCCTCCCTCTTAAGAGCTAACTGCTTCCCTTCCTAGCCTATATGTCGACCAAGGTTTCTCTATCATCACCCTTGGCCTCGTCAATGATTTCTACCTCCTCTTCCTCATCTCCATGACCGCCATCTGTGTCATGCAAAGCAGCAATGATCTCGGCGTCTGCAGGAGCGCCAGTGCCAGACTCCATGGGTGCTACCGTAATTCTATCATTTGTTGAGCCCTTGGTTTGCTTTGAGATTTCGGAAACTTCAATACCGGAACCCGGAGGGACATCAACCTTCTCATCCACTGCCTTCTCCTCTGCACCCTTTTCAACCACTTTGGTACCTACACCATTAGAAGAAAGGTTAGTGAATCGGAAGGAGATGTGGCCATGTCAGTTGTCTGTCCCATGAGATGACGACAAGTTACGATTGCTTTAATGAACTGTGGAGAGAATATGGAGATACTTTCAGCCGACTCATCTCCCAGATTTGTACTGGTGGTCTCGAGAATCGAAGGAGTAGGTGCCAAGGGGATCAACGAATCATCGGGGTTATATCCCTCAACCTCAGAGGTTTTGGGCTCTGCCACCGAGCTCGAGCTTTCGCCAACCTTATCCTTTCCCTTGAGCCCACTCTTCTCCCTCTCCATTTCCTCATGAATAAGGCGTCTACCTTCCTCCAAAGCCTCAGGTTCTTCACCTCTGAGAAAGGTCTGCATCAGCTAGCGTTCGTCAATTTCGTCGACCCCCAGTCGCCGCTTCTCGCCCTCGACAATTGTGTCCCATACATTGGCCAAGGTAACATGATAGTCTGGAATCCAAGAGATGTCTCAATTCTTGATGACTTGACCAAATAAATCGAACAATAGTTCCTCAAAACTATCTATGCCTTTCTCTCTTTCGACGAGCTTATCGGCCGCAGCAGCTGCTGACTCAAGAGCGATATTGGCATTGCTCTCGGCGAGAGCTGCACGTTCCTCAGCTTCAGCAAGTTGATCATTTAAAACCTCCTTCTCCTTCTTGGCAAGGGCAAGGTCATCTTTTAAGCTCGCCCTCTCTTTCTACCAGGCCTCTTTCTCAGCAGAAAAGCGATCCTGTACTGTCTTTAGTTCGGTGTTAACCGCCCTGAGATCTTCTACTTCCTTCCTCAGGGCCACCCGCTCCTGGCTATTTAAGTCGAGCTCGTTGCGAAAACGCTCCCTAGCACTCTCCAACTCGGACCTGTAGTTCTCTGCGTCTCGCCGAGCTAAAGCCAGTTGGGCCTGTGCATCCTCTAGTTCTTTTTCCATTTTGCACCTAGCCCTAGCATCATTATCAATCTTTACTCTGGCCCTGGCCGCGTCCGTCTCCATCTGGCGGATGATAGTAGAGAGTGTAGCAACATGCTTCTTCATTACCCCGTATTGTTTAGCTGCATGGCATACATACCCTATCACCTCTGTGTCCCAATCCTCAGGGACCGGTTCAAGATCTGGGATGAACACGATGCTCTCAAAGTAAATGTCAAGAAACTGCTTTCGTAAGCGCTCTAGCCTGGCCATAATCTCAGAATTGGGGATAACATTCTTTGCGGCAGTAGTATCCAAGCCATGCTCACTAGAGGAAGTGGGAACTGTCTTCCCCATCTCTATAATCCTGCCCTCATCTTTGTTCTTGTCCTCTGGCTCGGGGTGTTTTTTGGAAGATTGGGCGTGAGAAGGAGTGCTTTTTGGAGGGGTTAAATCTCTAGGAAGTTGCTTTCCCCCAGCCGGTGGCAATGGACGACTATGTGGCTTTCCATAACCTTGCTTCGGTGGAGATCGAGGTCGTGCAGAATAAGATTGATGAGAATCCCGGGGCTGACGACTATCCCTTCCCCGACTATCGCTACGAGTGTGCTCAGGATCTGGAAGGAGGCTTGGTGTGCCCTCACGAAGGGAACGGTAAGAATAAGACCGTTTTCGAGACATTTTTCCTGCAAAGAAAACAAGTGCGTGTTAGAACTATGAACCACAGTAGCAAAAGAGTGTTATGATAAAGGGTGCATGTGTTTTGTGCATCCCGTGAAATCCCCTTTTTTAAAACGGACCAGGGCTCGAAGTTAGGCTCGTTTAGGTGACTTCTTTTTCTCCAACTGGGGCACCCGTCTCTTCGGAGATGGGAAAAATTGGTTCCCCTCCGAAATCTTCTTGAGTATAAATATCATCTGGCAAAGGAATTTTATTTAATTCCCCGAGAATCTGTTCTCCTTAATTCGTCTTGGGTGACAGACTCAACTGGCGATGAAGTTCTTAAGGGAGACTGCCCCTCGGAGGTTGGAACCTCCTATGATTCATCAGCTCGTCCCTCATTTCCTTTATACACGTTTAAATCTTTGTCATCCTGATTAATCATTGGCGAAGGACTCTTTCGAAGAGTAGTCATCTCTACAACTTGAGAAGTTCCTTCTCCTTCAGCCGGGGGTATATATTTGTAAGGTTTACCGCCCGCTCCAAGTCTGAACCTTATGTCTAAGAGACGGTGTTTATGAAGGTTTTCGTCAGTGATACATTTCTTAATCCTTAAAAAATCTGAGTTACTCTTGAGGAGGCGGGACATTCGATCTTCGTATATCGATCCTTCTGTTCTCTCAAAGTTGTGATCTATGAGGAACAAAATGATTCGTTAGCACTAAAGTTATGCATTTGAATTAAACGCGGAAAAGTTGGAAACGTACTTGCTTGTAGCCACCTCCTCGCACATCCGGCCTGGTGTTTTATATAGAACCAGTCAGACTTGACATCCCCTATATTACTATAACCGTCTGTCACAACTTTTCTATTGGCGATCGATTCGAAGAAAGAGAAATTGGGAGCTCCTGCGGAACGATGTTTGAAATGGTAATAGAACTTCAAATCTTTAAGAGTAAGTTCGGTCTGCAGAATCTCCATATAAGCAACGTATAGAGTATACAAAGCCGCATAAGCATTCGGGTGGAGTTGCATGGGCGCAATGTGTAATTGTCTCAAGATATCAACAACAAGCGGAGGAAAAGGAGGAATAGCCCTTACCCAGCACATGAGTCGACTAGTGGTCATGTACCCCTTTAGGGCAGAATGAGGTCTATCTTCGTTTTCTGGAACTTTCACGTCGTCCCAGGGAATTCCGTGTCTTAAACATATCTTCTTAAGTTTTATATCGTCTAGCTTAGAAGGTAAAGAATCAGTGAACTCCTCTATTTCCTTAGCACCCGGAATCTCATCAGGAGCTCGATCATCCTCATCTTTAAGGGACGTGTTCTCGGAAGTTGCTGACTCTATATCAGTGCATGTCTCGTAATCAGGATCAGATTTTTCATCACTTGAATCTGAGGAAAGCACATCAGGGTTATGGTGCATTATTGTCTCTGATTCAGTACTTTCACTTGATGACTCAGTAACTTGTCTATCTGACAATGCTTTTGGCGAGAAAATAGAGATTAGAAAATAATTACCCTCGGACCCCGTGTAAGTGCAAGTGCTTGTGTGTGCAAGTGTGTATGATACGGAAAAATGAAGTCACGAAGCAAATTGGATAAGTGCAATGAATATGCTATTAAGTCCTATCCTTGATCAGTTCAAAAAGTTCATCTCGAGGGCTCTAACCTAACTATCCATGGGTATATCAGAATTACATTGTATTTTTTTTAGTCAACATGTGTATCGGATTGTTGGTCAAACTGGCTTAAGAGACAAGGTTCATCTCGTGATGCCAAATTGGTTCATGGAGCAGGACCCGACCCGTGGGAAAGCATCAGCTCATAGAAGTGGATTGGATCGTGGGACACTCAAGCTCCTGATCCATTACCTGAACGGATCGTGACAGTATCCCCACAATCCACTTCACTTCTTGTTTCTCACGACCCGATCCGCTATCCAATTTAACACTCCGTTTTCATCCTTAATCCTCCTGCCTCGCTATCACCACGAACTGATGCTCCCCTAATACCACGACCCGATCCATAGACATCGACTACACCTTATCTCCTCCATCCTAGTGGTACCGCGATCCGAAGCCGAAGCTCGCCAATGATCCAAACTGGTCAACTCCTTCTCCTTCTTCCTCTCTCCTATCTACTAATGAACACGAGCAGATGAACCCATTATGCCCTCATCGCTCCCCAAGCCTCACAAAGCTCCACCACGTATACCAGCAAAAATTTGGGTGGGGCAAAGGAAAACAAAAACGAAATTACATGGAAACATTCCTAGTATAATTACCTCTTCAATTTGAACAAGGGGATGAATTAATTCTTTGGAAATCACGACGTAGGGTTTGGGTCAAAGAAGAAATAGGTGGCGGTAGTAAGAAGAGAAAGAAGGGAACCTAGGGGGAAGCGCGATTTATATAGATGAGGAGGCGACTATTTGTCTCCCTTTCTTGATCACGACCCGGTCCATAGAAACCCACGGGCCGCGAGCGTTGGAAAAGGCCCATCAAAGCTAATGCGGCTGTAACGACCCGGAATTTGGGGTCAATTTAAAATTTTTATGGATTTTAATATTTAAAATAATCTATTTTAAATAAGAACGACTAAAAATTTACTTTAAAACGAATAAATTTAATTTAATTATAAAAGGAGTTTGAAACAGCTCTGTAGTTTGAAAATTTGAATTTGAATTTTGACTGACTGTACAGAATTCATTTTAAATCAGAATTGAACGAAACAAGAAATATTGGAATCTGTTTAATCATATCTTTCCAACGAATCTGAGAATCTAAAATTTCACTTTATAATTTGAAAGTTATGTCCAGTTTAAAATTTAGAAAAGTCGCTGTAGAATTTATATATATTTTAATTAAATATATTAGCCTTGAAAATAGCCATTTTTCAAACGACCTCTGTTTTCGACGAAACCACTTTTGTTAGAACCGGAATGTCAAATTATTGCTAAGTTTCAATTTTCATAATTTTTCGAATTAATATGTGAGCGTGGTAAGTGAAAATGTGTTTTGACCATTTAAGTCAAATTTAATCGACTAGAAAATGACCATTTTTCGAACGGTCTTAGAATTCGACAAAATTAGTCTTGTTAGAACCATATCGTCAAAACATAGCTAGAAATAATTTTTCTGTAATTTTTAGAGTCCGTATGTGGCCCCGGTAATTTAAAATGTACGTTTGAATTTAATAATTAAATGATTTTTAAATAAATTTAAAGAAAATTATATAGTAACAGCCGGATTGGGTTACGAAACATATTCCAATGTGTTTGGGATGGGGGTATTTAGCTGGGAGCGTCATTCGTTGGGTTCGATTCGGAGTTAGTATCGTCGAGTAAATAATTCTTGAATTAATGAATTAAATAAATAAGAAAATACGCGTATAAATACGCTATACTATACAAACCCTAATGCATTTCTTGTAGCCGTCGTATCTCCTTTCCAATGGCCAGAAACATCCAGATTTCAAATGCTAATATCTTTTAATCCACTCAACGATAAATCGCATACCATATACCAAATTGAAGAGATTTTCAAGGACTTTAATTCTATAAGGCGATGATCGGAAGTTATGAACTATGGTGGCCGGATTTTTGAGTGAAAGCCGCCGACTTTGGCGCGGTTTCCAGGGTGGCAGGGCCCACCAAGCTCGGCCTCGGTCTGGGCGGAGGGTGGTCTCATGTAGGCGGTTGAAGTGGGCTGGTCGGATCTCGCTCCGGTGTGGTGATGGCGACATGAAGAGGAGAGAGAAAGGGCGGCATAATGGGTTCATTTTGATCGTGGTATATACGAGAAGAAAAGGGATTGAGGGTCCTAATTAGGTTGTTAATTTAATTATATTATTAATTTAATTTATGAAATCAATTTTTAAAAGTATCATAACTTATTCAAATGTGATCGGAATTTCACGATTTCAGTTGCGTCGGAAACCTCTTGACGAACTCTACATGATGGAACCGTCCAGACCTGAAACAAAGCAATTGAAAATTCAGACAAAAACCCGACTGTGAGATTTCTATTTTTATTAAATAATTAAAATTTAATTATTCTCTAGTTATTTGAACTTGATGTATGTATATAATAAAATCAGATCTGTGATTCACGATTGAAATTAGTTGATTGTTGTTGTGGTTGAATATGATGCTCTTGTTTGTTCATCTAAATCTACGATGAAAATTTATTCGCTAGAATCTATAGTTTGTTGTTAGACTTTGATTTGAAATAGAAATCATATTTTTATTTTTATTTGGGTCTAGGAATATATGTTTGTTTTATAATAAAGTTTGTATATTTTATGCAGATTCATGTTTATTGATTCGTTTTTATAACAAAGATAAAATCTTTGTTTAATACATGAACACTAAAAATTGTTCACAATAAAAATATCATTTTTTTTTCATGACTATGGTTTTTGTAAGGATTAGAATTGGAATAAAATACTTCATTTTTATCTTCCATTAGTCACAATGATATTAAATTGAAATAGATTTGGTCAAAACATGGTTATTAAAAACCAAAATAATCATTTTGTCAAAACATATTTATTCAAAACCAAACACTCATTTTGTCAAAACATGTTAACAAATTAGGAATAATCGTTTTTGTCGAAAACACGTTAATTGACATAAAAATAACATTGTTATCAAAACATGAGTATTGAAATAAAAATATAGATCTTTGTCAAAACATGTTATTTGACATAAAAATAACATTTTCATCAAAACATGTGCATTGAAATAAAAATAGTGTTTTTGTCTAAATATGTTAATTGTAACAAAAATAGTGCTTTTGTCAAAACATATATTGAAAATAGAATTTGTTCTTTTATTTGCATTCACTAATACAAACATATATTGAAAATAAAATTTGTTCTTTTATTTGCATTCACTAATGTAAATATACATTGAAATAAGTTTGTTCTTTTTCTTACATTCACTCAAATATACATTGAAATTAAAAAGTTACATTTTTGTTATTTGCATTCCTTGTTGCAAATAAAACTAGAATTAAAAGTTACATCTTTTTATTTACATTCCTTGATGTAAATAAACATCAAATTAAAATTTGAATCTTTCATTTACATTCCTGGATATATATAAAACTAGCAATAACAAGGAATAGATTTAAAGTAACTTTTATTTGTCATATGAACTTAGAATTTGTTATGTGAATAAAATTCACTTTTTATTTGTCATTAGAAAACTTGGAATTTGTATACGAATAAAATGTACTTTTATTTGTCATACGTGGAAAGATGTATGTAAATAATTTTTCTTTTATTTGTCATATAAACATCAAAATATGTGGTGTGAACAAATATACACTTTTATTAAATTATAAAAGTTAAAATTAAATTGTCGCTTTGTTAAATTTTAAAGGTTGAAACCATTTTTGTCACTTTTATCAAAATGTAACAATAGAAACAAAAGTGGCACTTTTGCCAAAATATAATAGTTAGAACAAAATTTTCATTTTTGTAAATTACAATTGGGTACAACAAAAATTACATCTTTGATTAAATAAAAGAGTTAAACACAAATAGCATTTTGAAAGATAAGTTTGTGTTACAACAAAATGAATGTATCATTTCTTATACATTTTGTTGAAATAAAACTTTTATGCAAATATTATGATCATTTCTATTTGCATAACACATAATAGAACTAATGTGCAAATATAATAATTGTTTTTATTTGCATAACATGTAATAGAATTTATAAGTAAAAAAAAATCAATCTTTATTTGTAAACTTATATTAGGAATTATATTCGAATATAAGAATCATATTATTGGTCAAAATATACATTAGAATGTGTAGGTGAGTTAAAGTAACATCTTTTGCATACATTAGAATTTGTGTGCAATCCAAATTAAACATTTTTGTGCTAGGATATACATTGAAAACATTTGCCAATAAGACTATTTCTCTTATGTGTTAATGTTGAGAATATTTGCACACAAATAAAAGAAAATAGAAAATTATCTTTTATTTGTCCTCCACAATAATGTCATATAAATAAATTACATTTTATTAGACATTAGAAATGTATAGGGAAACTATATGAGTAAAATATAATTTTACTCGACACTAGAAATAACTAACATGTTAGTTCATTATCATCAACATGTTAGTAGAATTAAAATTGGTTAAATTCATTAACCAATTATTTCTTTATATGAACTGTTGTTGGCTGAAAACCCCACACGGGTATTGGGATGATAATTGACATACACTAGTCCCAATGTTTAAGTTGTATGTCGATCGATAAATTGACATGCTGCAATGAGCATTATTAATCATTGTAATGCTCACCTAGTTATGAATTTCACTCAGGATGTTGAAATGATGGTTGGATGATTATTTATCATTTGTTGTCATATACATACGATGTATGAAACCCATATAACCGAAATTATATGGTAATTGATTGAGTCACATTCCAATAAAGATTATTCTAGAAAAAGAATATTTTAGGAAAAAGAATATATTTTAGAAAAATGCATTTTTATTGAAATGAACTAGTTATTAACTAGAATAAACCATTAAATTAAGATTTAATGAAGTTTTCCCAATTAGTGAATATTTAATTGAAATTAAATTAAATAAATTGGATTTTGGGTTTGTCGTGAATGGTGTCTTCAATAACACCTTTCTTAAACCCCATTGAGAAATGAATAAATCTTTTAATTAAGATTATTAAAAGTTTTCAATTTATATTTAGTGATTGGAATAAGATGAAAGGTGAGTTGGGTTTATTGTGAACGGTGTTTTAAGCGACATTTGTTCTTTAACCCAACTGGCAGTGAAAATATGATTTGGAATTTATAAATCTTTTATTAAGATTTAAATAGAAATTTTCCAAAAGCCAAGTTTTCCAATTTAATATATTATATTGGAATTGAATAGAATTCGAATTATAATAACCGAGATAAGTTTCTGTAAAAGAAGACCGATACTACATATGGAATTTAAAAAGGCTTCGCCGTTATTCCATTTATATTATTGGTCGGATACAGAAATTTATAGCGATTATATATTGATTTCTGTGAACATTCCATATTTTATGGAAGACGATTTTGGGTTCTTCGTGAACTGTGTTTTAAATGACATTAGTTCTTTAACCCAGTTAAAGATAAGATTTATTTCTTAGATTTAATTAATCATTGAATAATGATTTTTGATGTTTAAACCCAAATTGGGGTTGTAATAAATCTTTAAAAGAAAGATTTAAAGAATAAAATTTAAAGGATTTATCTTTGATAAATTAATGCGAATATTTTATTAGAAGGATATTCTGAATTGGAATGAGATGTTGGATGTGTTTTATAGTACTTGATTTTTATACGCGAGTTATTCGGAAAGACCGGGTTTAACCCATTCCGAATAATTACTACGACGATGAAGAGTCGAAGATGAAGACGGTGTTTGAAGACCGACAATCTTCACATCGAATGGATGTGTTGCTACAGAGACCCTTGATGGGAGTAGCTACCTTGAAGGGGCTTCAGTGGTGGCCGTCCAGACTATTGTTGATTGTTCGGATTTGGTTTTCGCTCAGACCCAGGGCATAAGCTAGTAAATGGATGCGTGTCTGACATTGGATTTCGTTCCATGTGAATTAAATCGATTTCTATTAATGTATGTCTGTTTGGTGGTGGAGGATTTATTCTCTACTTAACTCCCTGGTATATATTAATAGTGATTGATCGCATGGCGTGAATTGTCAATGTGGCACGCCAAGTTGTAATTGATCAAGGCTTTTGTTGAAAAGCACGGCCTTGTGGGATGATCAAAGTATAGCCTATTACGGCATAGCTTTGTGTATATCGGGACTTCGCGAGCCTCACACCCCGGTATGAGTCAAAAACGGGATATGGACCGTAGGGAGTGCACACGTTTCTTTCTAGCTAGTGGTAGTGTCAGTGCTTAAACTGGCTGGCATTTTACTTATGTGGATGATGGATTTTGAGGCGCCTCGGATTTTTATAGGCCGTTAGTGGTCATACTATAGGTTCAAAGGAACCGGGAAACGTGTGTTCAGGCATAACCAATCCACTGCCGATAGGCGGGGATCGGCCCTACCGCTCCAAGGGTTGCCCATAGTGTGATCCTGAGGCATTTGCTAGAGTGTCTCGAATCGAAGAGGAGCTTGCCCCTAGCCTCGACTCATGATGGAAATCCAATTTCCAATACGACCTGGCGGTTTTGATTGTAGAACTAGTATGGCGACATAGTAGGATGGGGTACTATGTCGTCTATCATTGATACATTATGATTGAAATGTTTATTATATATATACCCATATATATACACACTAATATTAAATCCGTTTTATCGTATCAAGCATCTTTTGACCATTATAAGGTAAAACCCTATCCTCCGGTTTGCGTTGCATTGTGTGATGGGACTTGTGTCTTATAATTGTTTCATTTTTCTAAAAAGCATTGCGTTGTTTAACGATTTACTTTAATTTATGCACTGGCAATCCAATGGAGTAAACCCGTTCCGCGTCAGCGGCGTGGTCCTGTGATTAGCCTTATTAGATAAGTTTAGTTAAGATTTCTCATACCAGTCCCATGACTGACCTGTAGTTTGTTTCACTGGCAAACTCGGGTGCCCATATTTTCTACACGGGCAGTCGAGTAGCTTTTGCAGATATATTTACAGGATCCTGGTTTACAGCTGAAGCGGTATTCGGAAAGCTCTGTATCCGTGTATTCCTTCCAGTTATATATTTGTATTATTTTTCCGCTGCTATTTAATTGTAATTTAAAACTCTGATATTATTGTATTTCTATTATGTAATAAGTATTCATACTCTGTTATATTCTTGTACTCTATTGTAATCAGAAATAAAATGTTCTTGAGTTTGTGTTCTGATGTGTGTTGTTCTCAAAGCAATCCAGTCTTTCCTTTACTGGGAAGTTTGGGTCGTTTCATTTGGTATCAAAGCTTTGGTTTACAGAGCTCGAGAACAAGACACATTAGAACCGAACGAAAGAATTCATCAGAGATTGGACTAGTAATATCCAATGAGAATAACTCGTTAGAGATAGGATCAGTAGTATCCTAGAACGAGTGTGAAGAGTATTAATTTCTTTAAAAAAAAGTAAAAACAAATTTAGTTTTGAAAATTTTATCTTAAAATACGTATTTGAGCATATTATTATATTTTAATGTGGACAATCGATAAAGATTTCGAATATACGAGTAATTAACGGATATTCGAAGTTTTAATATACTGGATAGATATAGAATCACACTCTAGTTGCCCGGAGATAATTCTGATGATGGGGCCCCATCACCAGTACTTATGTTCGAGTCTCGAAAGTGGGATTTCTATATATTTCCATTGACTGGTATGAGAACCAAAACTTAGTTAGTACACATTGTTGTGATTTGCACTAAAAATATGATTTTTTTTGACTATATATAGAAGTTATACATATTTGAAAAGTTAATTACCTAATTGATTGATGGTTGCGATGTTTGATTATTAGTTTAGCAAATAAAAAAATTATTGGAATGATAATTACTTTAACTAATAAAATTATGGAAACCAATAAAATTGAGTTAGTTAATTAAAAAAACTTTTAGCTACGTTCCTTTTCGAGGACGAAAAGATTTTAAGTGGGGGCGATTGTAACGACCCAGAATTTGGGGTCAATTTAAAAATTTTATTTTAGAAATTTTAATGGATTTTAATATTTAAAATAATCTATTTTAAATAAGAATGACTAAAAATTTACTTTAAAACGAATAAATTTAATTTAATTATAAAAGGAGTTTCAAACAGCGCTGCAGTTTGAAAATTTGATTTTAAATTTTGACTGACTGTACAGAATTCATTTTAAATCAGAATTGAACGAAACAAGAAATATTTGAATCTGTTTAATCATATCTTTCCAACGAATCTGAGAATCTGAAATTTCACTTTATAATTTGAAAGTTATGTCAGTTTAAAATTTAGAAAAGTCGCTGTAGAATTTATATATATTTTAATTAAATATATTATTCTTGAAAATAGCCATTTTTCAAACGACCTCTGTTTTCAACGAAACCACTTTTGTTGGAACCAGAATGTCAAATTATTGCTAAGTTTCAATTTTCATAATTTTTTGAATTAATATGTGAGCGTGGTAAGTGAAAATGTGTTTTGACCATTTCAGTCAAATTTAATCGACTAGAAAATGACCATTTTTCGAACGGTCTCAGAATTTGAAGAAATTTGTCTTGTTAGAACCGTATCGTCAAAACATAGCTAGAAATAATTTTTCTGTAATTTTTAGAGTCCGTATGTGGCCCCGGTAATTTAAAATGTACATTTGAATTTAATAATTAAATGATTTTTAATTAAATTTAAATAAAATTATATCGTAACAACCGGATTGGGTTACGAAACATATTCCAATGTGTCTGGGATGGGGTATTTAGCTAGGAGCGTCATTCGTTGGGTTCGATTCGGAGTTAGTATCGTCGAATAAATAATTCTAGAATTAATGAATTAAATAAATAAGAAAATACGCGTATAAATACGATATACTATACAAACCCTAATGCATTTCTTGTAGCCGCCGTATCTCCTTTCCAATGGCCAGAAACATCCAGATTTCAAATGCTAATATCTTTTAATCCACTCAACGATAAATCGCATACCATATACCAAATTAAAGAGATTTTCAAGGACTTTAATTCTATATGGCGATGATCGGAAGTTATGAACTGTGGTGGCCGGATTTTTGAGTGAAAGCCGCCGACTTTGGCGCGGTTTCCAGGGTGGCAGGGCCCACCGAGCTCGGCCTCGGTCTGGGCGGAGGGTGGTCTCATGTAGGCGGTTGAAGTGGGCTGGTCGGATCTCGCTACGGTGTGGTGATGGCGACGTGAAGAGGAGAGAGAAAGGGCGGCAGAATGGGTTCATTTTGATCGTGGTATATACGAGAAGAAAAGGGATTGAGGGTCCTAATTAGGTTGTTAATTTAATTATATTATTAATTTAATTTATGAAATCAATTTTTAAAAGTATCATAACTTATTCAAATGTGATCGGAATTTCACGATTTCAGTTGCGTCGGAAACCTCTTGACGAAATCTACATGATGGAATCGTCCAGACCTGAAACAAAGCAATTGAAAATTCAGACAAAAACCCGACTGTGAGATTTCTATTTTTATTAAATAATTGAAATTTAATTATTCTCTAGTTATTTGAACTTGATGTATGTATATAATAAAATCAGATCTGTGATTCACGATTGAAATTAGTTGATTGTTGTTGTGGTTGAATATGATGCTCTTGTTTGTTCATCTAAATCTACGATGAAAATTTATTCGCTAGAATCTATAGTTTGCTGTTAGACATTGATTTGAAATAGAAATCATATTTTTATTTTTATTTTGGGTCTAGGAATATATGTTTGTTTTATAATAAAGTTTGTATCTTTTATGTAGATTCATGTTTATTGATTCGTTTTTATAACAAAGATAAAATCTTTGTTTAATACATGAACACTAAAAATTGTTCACAATAAAAATATCATTTTTTTTCATGACTATGGTTTTTGTAAGGATTAGAATTGGAATAAAATACTTCATTTTTATCTTCCATTAGTCACAATGACATTAAATTGAAATAGGTTTGGTGAAAACATGGTTATTAAAAACCAAAATATTCATTTTGTCAAAACATATTTATTCAAAACCAAACACTCATTTTGTCAAAACATGTTAACAAATTAGGAATAATCGTTTTTGTCGAAAACACGTTAATTGACATAAAAATAACATTGTTATCAAAACATGAGTATTGAAATAAAAATATAGATCTTTGTCAAAACATGTTATTTGACATAAAAATAACATTTTCATCAAAACATGTGCATTGAAATAAAAATAGTGTTTTTGTCTAAATATGTTAATTGTAACAAAAATAGTGCTTTTGTCAAAACATATATTGAAAATAGAATTTGTTCTTTTATTTGCATTCACTAATACAAACATATATTGAAAATAAAATTTGTTCTTTTATTTGCATTCACTAATGTAAATATACATTGAAATAAGTTTGTTCTTTTTCTTACATTCACTCAAATATACATTGAAATTAAAAAGTTACATTTTTGTTATTTGCATTCCTTGTTGCAAATAAAACTAGAATTAAAAGTTACATCTTTTTATTTACATTCCTTGATGTGAATAAACATCAAATTAAAATTTGGATCTTTCATTTACATTCCTGGATATATATAAAACTAGCAATAACAAGGAATAGATTTAAAGTAACTTTTATTTGTCATATGAACTTCGAATTTGTTATGTGAATAAAATTCACTTTTTATTTGTCATTAGAAAACTTGGAATTTGTATACAAATAAAATGTAATTTTATTTGTCATACGTGGAAAGATGTATGTAAATAATTTTTCTTTTATTTGTCATATAAACATCAAAATATGTGGTGTGAACAAATATACACTTTTATTAAATTATAAAAGTTAAAACTAAATTGTCGCTTTGTTAAATTTTAAAGGTTGAAACCATTTTTGTCACTTTTATCAAAATGTAACAGTAGAAACAAAATTGGCACTTTTGTCAAAATATAATAGTTAGAACAAAAAATTCATTTTTGTAAATTAGAATTGGGTACAACAAAAATTTCATCTTTGATTAAATAAAAGAGTTAAACACAAATAGCATTTTGAAAGATAAGTTTGTGTTACAACAAAATGAATGTATCATTTCTTATACATTTTGTTGAAATAAAACTTATATGCAAATATTATGATCATTTCTATTTGCATAACACATAATAGAACTAATGTGCAAATATAATAATTGTTTTTATTTGCATAACATGTAATAGAATTTATAAGTAAAAAAAAATCAATCTTTATTTGTAAACTTATATTAGGAATTATATTCAAATATAAGAATCATATTATTGGTCAAAATATACATTAGAATGTGTAGGTGAGTTAAAGTAACATCTTTTGCATACATTAGAATTTGTGTGCAATCCAAATTAAACATTTTTGTGCTAGGATATACATTGAAAACATTTGCCAATAAGACTATTTCTCTTATGTGTTAATGTTGAGAATATTTGCACACAAATAAAAGAAAATAGAAAATTATCTTTTATTTGTCCTCCACAATAATGTCATATAAATAAATTACATTTTATTAGACATTAGAAATGTATATGGAAACTATATGAGTAAAATATAATTTTACTCGACATTAGAAATAACTAACATGTTAGTTCATTATCATCAACATGTTAGTAGAATTAAAATTGGTTAAATTCATTAACCAATTATTTCTTTATATGAACTGTTGTTGGCTGAAAACCCCACACGGGTATTGGGATGATAATTGACATACACTAGTCCCAATGTTTAAGTTGTATGTCGATCGATTGATTGACAGGCTGCGATGAGCATTATTAATCATTGTAATGCTCACCCAATTATGAATTTCACTCTGGATGTTGAAATGATGGTTGGATGATTATTTATCATTTGTTGTCATATACATACGATGTATGAAACCCATATAACCGAAATTATATGGTAATTGCTTGAGTCACATTCCAATAAAGATTATTCTAGAAAAAGAATATTTTAGGAAAAAGAATATATTTTAGAAAAATGCATTTTTATTGAAATGAACTAGTTATTAACTAGAATAAACCATTAAATTAAGATTTATTGAAGTTTTCCCAATTAGTGAATATTTAATTGAAATTAAATTAAATAAATTGGATTTTGGGTTTGTCGTGAATGGTGTCTTCAATAACACCTTTCTTAAACCCCGTTTAGAAATGAATAATTCTTTTAATTAAGATTATTAAAAGTTTTCAATTTATATTTAGTGATTGGAATAAGATGAAAGGTGAGTTGGGTTTATTGTGAACGGTGTTTTAAGAGACATTTGTTCTTTAACCCAACTGATAGTGAAAATATGATTTCGAATTTATAAATCTTTTATTAAGATTTAAATAGAAATTTTCCAAAAGCCAAGTTTTCCAATTTAATATATTAGATTGGAATTGAATAGAATTCGAATTATAATAACCGAAATAAGTTTCTGTAAAAGAAGACCGATACTACATATGGAATTTAAAAAGGCTTCGCCATTATTCCATTTATATTATTGGTCGGATACAGAAATTTATAGCGATTATATATTGATTTCTGTGAACATTCCATATTTTATGGAAGACGATTTTGGGTTCTTCTTGAACTGTGTTTTAAATGACATTAGTTCTTTAACCCAGTTAAAGATAAGATTTATTTCTTAGATTTAATTAATCATCGAACAATGATTTTTGATGTTTAAACCCAAATTGGGGTTGTAATAAATCTTTAAAAGAAAGATTTAAAGAATAAAATTTAAAGGATTTATCTTTGATAAATTAATGCGAATATTTTATTAGAAGGATATTCTGAATTGGAATGAGATGTTGGATGTGTTTTATAGTACTTGATTTTTATACGCGAGTTATTCGGAAAGACCGAGTTTAACCCATTCCGAATAATTACTACGACGATGAAGAGTCGAAGATGAAGACGGTGTTTGAAGACCGACAATCTTCACATCGAATGGATGTGTTGCTACAGAGACCCTTGACGGGAGTAGCTACCTTGAAGGGGCTTCAGTGGTGGTCGTCCGGACTATTGATGATTGTTCGGATTTGGTTTTCGCTTAGACCCAGAGCATAAGCTAGTAAATGGATGCGTGTCTTACATTGGATTTCGTTCCATGTGAATTAAATCGATTTCTATTAATGTATGTCTGTTTGGTGGTGGAGGATTTATTCTCTACTTAACACCCTGGTATATATTAATAGTGATTGATCGCATGGTGTGAATTGTCAATGTGGCACGCCAAGTTGCAATTGATCAAGGCTTTTGTTGAAAAGCAGGGCCTTGTGGGATGATCAAAGTATAGCCTATTACGGCATAGCTTTGTGTATATCGGGACTTCGCGAGCCTCACACCCCGGTATGAGTCAAAAACGGGATATGGACCGTAGGGAGTGCACACGTTTCTTTCTAGCTAGTGGTAGTGTCAGTGCTTAAACTGGCTGGCATTTTACTTATGTGGATGATGGATTTTGAGGCGCCTCGGATTTTTATAGGTCGTAAGTGGTCATACTATAGGTTCAAAGGAACCAGGAAACGCGTGTTCAGGCATAACCAATCCACTGCCGATAGGCGGGGACCGGCCCTACCGCTCCAAGGGTTGCCCATAGGTGTGATCCTGAGGCATTTGCTAGAGTGTCTCGAATCGGAGAGGAGCTTGCCCCTAGCCTCGACTCATGATGGAAATCCAATTTCCAATACGACCTGGCGGTTTTGATTGTAGAACTAGTATGGCGACATAGTAGGATGGGGTACTATGCCGTCTATGATTGATACATTATGATTGAAATGTTTATTATATATATACCCATATATATACACACTAATATTAAATCCATTTTATCGTATCAAGCATCTTTTGACCATTATAAGGTAAAACCCTAACCTCCGGTTTGCGTTGCATTGTGTGATGGGACTTGGGTCTTATAATGGTTTCATTTTTCTAAAAAGCATTGCGTTGTTTAACGATTTACTTTAATTTATGCACTGGCAATCCAATGGAGTAAACCCGTTCCGCGTCAGCGGCGTGGTCCCATGACCGACTTGTTGTTTGTTTCACTGGCAAACTCGGGTGCCCATATTTTCCACACGGGCAGTCGAGTAGCTTTTGCAGATATATTTACAGGATCCTGGTTTACAGTTGAAGCGGTATTCGGAAAGCTCTGTATCCGTGTATTCCTTCCAGTTATATATTTGTATTATTTTTCCGCTACTATTTAAATGTAATTTAAAACTCTGATATTATTGTATTTCTATTATGTAATAAGTATTCATACTCTGTTATATTCTTGTACTCTGTTGTAATCAGCAATAAAATGTTCTTCAGTTTGTGTTCTGATGTGTGTTGTTCTCAAAGCAATCCAGCCGTTCCTTTACTGGGAAGTTTGGGTCGTTTCAGCGACGATCCCCTCACTTGATTAGCCCGTGACATCCACCCTGGTAGCGAACCACGTGGAACCGAACACGAGAACGATTGCGAAACAAAAGAAGTGAAAATACGTGCAAAAATTTACAAACTTACCCGATAAGCTGATTTTTATTTCCTCCGAAATTCAAGAGATGAAAAATTACCCAATAAACAAAGAAATGATTGAAGATTTAGCTTGATATTTATACTAATCGAGGGACATGACTTCCTGAAGCTGTACTTCGTTTCAAACAGACACGGCCTTTGGTTTACATCGCTTCATGAGAGATAACTCGGTAATTTTGAAGCACGTTTCGTCCTTGATAAAACATACTTCGAGGGGGCAAAATGTTGGCTAGCTTTTTTACCAAGCTACCAAGGTTCGCATACGAAGAAAATATGGAACTTCATACCTTTAGCCCTCGAAGACCCGATCGGATCGCCCTACCTTCCATGGATCGGGATAGCCCCCATGTCTCGCGATCTGATCCATCCCTTTCATCTCGACCCGTCCTCGTCAGAGCTTCGAGACCCGATCCGTCCATAACAGAGTGATCAGACCCGTACCCTCTGCTTCTTCACGATCCAAGCCCCAGAAGTTAAGATGAAGGTCATGACTAAGTCTACGACGATCCGAGAATGCAGGATCTCACGACATCTGTCCATAACTGTCATAATGACCATTTCTTCCTCAAGCTACGAATCAGTCCTAGATTCTCGAGATTTGTGCCACTTATGACCGTGGTCCGTCTGCAAATATCAGCTATAAATAGCCCCGGACTTGGCATTTTTCAGGATCTTTTTGGCAATTCTGAGCTTTGATTCCACCATTATTATATCTCTATTATTATTCAGAGTTGTCTCGAATTTATTGAGTGAATCAACATTGTAAAAGTGAAGTTGAAGGATAAATCATCGATTGTACTTGAATTTTAAGTATAGTCACAGATATAAAGTGGACGTAGGCTCGTTAACGCCGAACCACTATAAATCTCGCGTCTTTCCTGTTTTTTCTTGCATTTTTTCTGATATTAATCTCTGCATAATATAATAACTTGTGTGTTGGAGCCAATTTTGGATCTAACAGCACCGTTACATGTTTATTTACGCACTAGAACCCTCACATTAAATTAACAACCTGTGGATATTGGATTCGCCGGGTAGTTCCGGGCAGACTTCTATCACAAGTTGAATTTAACCTCGTGTTTAAGTGCAGTTACGGTTTTCTATTTATTGTTAATTTTCTATATAATTTAGGCATGTCCATTCTTTCAAATTTTTACTATAATCTATATTTTTCATGTCATCATATTAAGCCCATTTTATGTCGCATGTTCTTCCTAACATGTAATTAATTTCATCTCAAAATAACATGTGATCGTTAAATCATGTAATTATTCTAATTTAACATGTAATTATTCCAATTTCTACAATCAAGGGTTCAAGTACATAAATGTCACAAGTTAACATGAAATTAGAACAACAGTAATCTACACATATTTTAACAAGTTTACATTTTAGCATATGAACATTTCAGCACATTAAACGTTTCAGCATATGAATTTCTAACATATTGATATTTTAACATATTAATATCTCAACATGTCATATTAGCATTTCAACACTTTTAATCATTCTAGAAGATTTACATTACAAATTAACGGGGAATGTAAAACGATAATATATCATTATCAAAAATGATATAACTTAAATCCACTCACCTAATTTGCTTTTCAAATCCTGAATCTTGTTGACACGCTTTTTTGTCAAAGCTGTCACACTTCAAGTATTTGGTGAGCAACGCGCTCAAGCGTCAAAAAACATAAAGCAGTAGGGTCGAAGTCGCGTCGTAAACACAAAGAGATCTGAAAACTCTATCAGATTGCCTCTTACGGGCCCAATGAACTCTTAAGCAAACCATCATCCGAGCCGAAGGCGAGCTGTGCTCCGAGCCGAAGGCGAGCCGTCAAGCTGGTCCGGGCGCAGTGCCGGTGGGGGTCCGGGGACCCACCGCTCGATTCATCTGATTTTCTCCATGCCGGAAGCCCAGATTCCTTCGCTTCGGACTAGCACCTCTCTTTAAAATGTTGTTAGACCCTATGTCTAAACATTTTTTTTACGCGCTTGCCTTACCTCACCCGATTCCCATTTAACTTGGTTATTCCCTTTCATATTGAATTCTTATTCCAATTTACCAAGTTACTCTTGCTTATTAATTTCAATCATATAACTTAATCCATTTAAGTTTATTAATAAGCCCACAGCATGTTATTCTCTAGATTATGGCCCAAGGTCTGTAATCCACAGTCTATTTTATATTCTTGCTTGGTTACATCATTACAATAACATGATCTCCTTAATACGTTATTAAGTATATCTCAATTCACATGTTTCCTAATTAACATGTCACTTACCATTTATGATTAAATATAGATTATTTATTTTACAAGTTTTCCTCATTCTTTCTAATTTAATCATAAATTCAATTTACACCGTCACTACAACTTATCATTGTTTACTTAGCAGATTATTACGCATATCTAATTCTATCTTTTCTATAAGTTATGCTTACCCTACAAGGTGTCTTTAATTACATAACTTTATTATATTTTCCACCGGTTATGTATACCACTAGGTGCCTTTAATTACATAACCTTATTGGGTTAAGTTCGTTGGCATATATGTAAATATTGCCCACCCCCCTAATTTACATAACCCCCCCACTACCCATCCAATTTTACTTAACCCTAACTTAAGTTCATAATCATACAATCCTTGTGGATTAAATTAGGTTAAGTAGTCCAATTCATTACCATGCCAGTTATGGTTATAATGGGGTAGACCTCCCACAGTAGGCCTACAACGTGTGGATGCTGGATATGCCGGTCGGGTCCGGGCAGTCTTATTCCACAGTTGCGTCTAACCTCGTGTCTTAGCCCGATTCGTATTTGCACACTTAGACCTCTCACATTAGGTTCAACATTAGTGGCTGCTGGATATGTCGGTCGGGTCCGGGCAGACTTCCACCACTAATACAACCTAACCTCGTGTCATAAGTGCAATTACAATTCCTAATTGTAATTACTAGACATTCCATTTTATCCAAATAATTCTACCTATGCCTTTATAGGTGTTCATGCCTCTTTCCCCATATTTAATTATATGCCCAATTCATTATTCAAATTATAGACTTTTATGCCCTTTTTTAAGTCATCTTTTAATTATGCACCATATGCTCCTTTTTCCCATGTCATAAATCAAGGCATATATATATGTATTATGCACAAACCCAAACCCACATATTTTCCAATTTATGCCTAAAATTCATATTCACATATGTTCCAATTTGTGTCCCAAATCAATATTTAGACCCATTTTATACCCAATTCCATATTTATATATATTCCCATGCGTGCCTAAATTCATATTATCCAACAAAACACATGTCCCCAAATCCATTTTCGTATATTTCCAAATTTATGCCCAAATCATATTTTCATATTTTTCCAATATCAATTATGCCCCAAATTTTGTCTTTCCCAATTTTGTACGTTCGCATTTTTCAGCGTTAGGCCTAGGCTCGAAGGTAGCCTGGCTATTTAAAAATAAAAAGGGGAAAGAGGGAGAGAAGAGAATCGAGAACAGGCATAATAACGAATCAATAATAAACTGATAGAAATAGGCATATTATGACAAGATTTAACATGGTAGCGGTATGAACATATAAAAGAAGATCTGATAGTTATGTCATAATAGAACTGATTAGGCACCGATTCAAGATCCAATTTTTATATACATATTACGATTACTATTTAAATATTCAAATCTAAAAATAACATGAACTCATAGTGAATAGATCTAAGGAAATGGATCCAAATTACCGCGAAGTACATGTTGAATAGGTTGTTGTAGCCATCGCTGATTTTGTTGTAGCAATCATTGAATTTGTATAATGTTTGCTGAATTAGATTTGGAGTAGATTAGGCCATTCAATCTTCGTTGCAGCGGAGCTTCGCCGTCACCATTGTTTCTAGATGAATAAAACCTAGGTCTAGGGTCCTTTATATAGCCTAGGGTTCATGAATCTAGCTCCAAAATCGTCCAGGTTCAGAAAAGAAGTTTCTAGAGCCACGGGTGGGTCGACCCCCCTTCAGGTGGGTCGACCCCTAGGTAGGCCCCCCTTCATGGGTGTCGACCCCTACGTCGGCCCCAGGGTCGACCCCCATGAGCCTGAGGCGACCCCTAGGTCGACCCAGCAAGGTCCAGGGTCAACTTCAAAATGTCGTCCCTTCCTCGATTTGCGCACCGGATTTCTAGGTTTGCTAATTTTTGAATTTTATATGTATATATATATATATCTTGCCTATATGCATACAAACTTCAAACCTTAATAACTTCTTCATACGGTGTCCGATTTACGCAAACCAAGTGTCTACCTTGACCAGAATTCCGAGACGGACGCAATGGCGAGGTTCGTTTTACTTAATTCTGAATGTTTAATTAAGTTTTCCTTAATTCATTGTTAACAGTGTATTTCACACTAATTATCCTTTAATTCATCATCTTTAGTGTCGTTAAAATTCCGGGGTGTTACATGCTCTCCTACTCAAAGGATCTCGTCCTCGAAATCTTTAAGTTATGAAGAACGTATATTCTAACATCCAACAATCATACATCCATCTAGCAATTATAGGCATCCATTGTCCTTAAGGAATTTCTATTGCTTTTATGAACATACACAATAGTGTGTGTATATATCCGTAAACTAATGCGAAAGATCAGGTGGTTTACTAATTCCGTTGACCTCCTTAATGCAATGTATGTTTGTGCCATGCAACCAAAATGTATGCAAATCATCCTAGTATAACATGTAAGCTCTATATGTGTGCATAATCATCTATCCAAATGCAACACCAATGCAATGATACACCCATTTTTCGTCCATAAAATTAAAAATGTACACACATAAATATGCAAAATGTAAGTAATTGAGCCGATCTAGTGCCTATTGTGTGTGTATATGCATCCACGAGCAATCACTAGCAACCACTTGCATCCATCAAACATAACATGTCTCAAATACATGTTTACATTAATTAGTTTTCTACCTAAAGACTCGACCGATATGAGATATTCAAATGATAGATACAAGTATTAATTCGAAGCTTGGAAAAAGAAGTTAAGAACATATTCTCGAAAAGGAAAGGATATGAAGTGCGAATCTTGTATTCAGCCTCCCAAGTAGCGTTCTCGCGGCCCTTTCCCTATTGCACTCTTACTAGCTTCACTTCTTTGTTGCATAATTTCCTAACCTCCGATCCAAGTATGCAAGTCGGAACTCGTCCAATCATTGCTTCCTTCTCTACTTTCACTTCTTCTCGCAAGTTTGGTTTCACTACCTCGAACTCTATACATTTTTTTTCCGCCTCTTGAATGAGTAGTCATCTTAGAATGACGGCTTCCTCAAGGACTGTCTTGAGTAGGTTTCCCATCCCGATATGACTCATCTATCAAACCTTTTCTCAAGTAGCTCCCCTACTTGCTTATCAAGTTCCCACTTTTCTTTTAGGAGCCACATGTCGCAAATCATCGATAGATATATCAAGAGGTTCTAGGAGACTAAGCATGGCAGGCTCTTTTGGGGTCATAAGAAATCTCGAGAGTCTTTCTATGGTAAGTCAGAAGTCTAAAGACTCTCCTCTCACGGTCTAGAATGGATCCATATATGTAGTTAACCAATCCATTTCTAGAATCAAACCGTATCTTATGAAATCAAGAACATATGCGTCGTAACCAAACTCGATGCCTAACACAGAGATTCTCAAACCTCGACAAATCCTCGATAAATGAGCCATACCTCTAATGGGTTTGAGACACTAACGGGATCCAAAACCATACCAGTATCTAGGTGCAGAGACTCAACTAAAGGATTAGATATAAAAGAATGTGAAGCATCAGAAAAAGAATCCTAACAGGATGATCATAAATAGAAATAAATCCTTCGATGGAAACTTTCCTACCTCTGTCCTGTCCACCAGCTATGAGAACATTAGCTTGCCCCCTAGAATTTCCTGCCTTTTAGCCTTGTTCTTGTCTCTTTGGGCACTCCTTAATAAAGTGTCCCGCCTTACCAAAGTGGTACCAACGCCTTTTCTCTTCCTACAATCTTTTTACAGATGACCCACCATTCCGAAATTATGGTATTTCCTCTTTTCTTCTTTGGGATGTGCTCCTTAGCCCTAACTCCCTTATTCTCCTTTTTACCATCGTTGTGCAACATACTAACAAGTTTCTTGAAAGGGCCTCCATCGCACGGAAATCCTTTCGAGGCTTGAGAGAAAATAAGACGCAGGTGAAACCACTGCGGCTAAAGATGGAGGTTAGGCACTTCTTTGCCCTTCGACATGTACCATAGTTTAAACATGCCTACAGAACCATGTCGAAATAGGGATACCCTTTCAAGAGGAAACGGTTCCCCGATCAAAAAGGAAAGAAATCAAGCGGAGAATCGAGAGGATATTTATGGCTTTGGGAAATATGATTTTCAAAAACAGACTTTTTATTTTAAAATACTTTGTGTTTGAGACCTTTTTGAAAACCATTTTCAAAATACTTTATCTGATCTTATAACCATATGCTATGGTACCAAATGTGACACCCCATGTCTGTTAATGTCATGCACTAACACTACAACAAAACAGTCCTTTTACAACGGGCAAAAACCGTTGTTATATGCTTTTTACAACGGGCAAAAGCCCGTCCTAATATGAACCGTCGTAATAGGTCCTTTCTAATTTACAACGGTCGCTGACTGTTGTAAAAGACCGTTGTAATAACGTGCCTCTGTCACGTGCACGGGCTCTATGACAATGGCTATAAACCCGTTGTAATAGCTGATTAATTACAAGCGGCTTCTGCCCGTTGTAATACAGTATATAACAACGGTTTTTGCCCATTGCGAAATAAATGCAGATTTAAATATAATTACTGTGATATACATCCATAATAATAATGAATATTTTAACATGCAACAAATATTGTAATGCAACAATCAAAATCACATAATAACACATACTAAAAGACGAAAGCAAGTCATATAATTCCAACACATTTCAAAAAGTTCGATAAGTTTACACTCCAAAAGACTATATAAGTTTACATTACAAAAGGTTAGATAAGTTATGTCGACATAGTTCTAACATAAATTACATAACTAGTTTCATAAGTACCTACACTAGACCAAGGAAACGTAATCTTTATGCTACGTGACGGTAGATCAAACGGCATGTTTGATAATGGACATCTCCGAATTTGGCCTAAACAAAAAAGCTTCTGGTTCCACCGCTACATTCACACATCTTCCAAACATCAGCTTCTGGTAGAAAATTTTGCAGTACCATACACACTAGGAGATATATATATATATATATATATATATATATATATATCAAAGGCTAACACAGCTGTGATAACATCATGTCCATTCAGAGGCATACCCAGTCTCATTATGGTTCTGCACTTCATCATTTAGGTTATCCATTGACATCGGACTAAATCTGCATAATAAATGCATATATCAGGCAAATATCAATTTCCAGTTTGGTAAATGGTTTGAATTAATAAATCATAATTTAAATGACAAAGGATCAGGTCAATCAAAAATTGGTTGTAAAACTATAAACCATAACAAAGAAATGCACAGTCAAGCAACGTGCTCAACGCCTCTTAAGTTAAACCTTTCTAATGCAGACACTAAGAAATATTTAAGTGTTTTTATTATAGTAAATGCAGAACAAAATGATATGGTTACCTCATCTCTGGAGAAAGCAATCTCCACTAGGGGCAAACAGACTAAGTCTATTACATGGGTGGAAAGCTATGTTAACCACTCAACAACAAAAGGCAGAAAGCCTAAAACAACCAAAATCATCAATTGAATTTAAATTGGGACAATCATATTAACATAGAATTCCATTACATTAAGTTTTAGGCAAACTTTCAACACCATGCAAGTTATATCTGACGTTCTCCAACATACAAGCATGATAAATTTAACATGCTACTCCATAGTTTACATAA
The DNA here is from genome assembly GCA_030737875.1 of Allium sativum. NCBI lineage: Eukaryota > Viridiplantae > Streptophyta > Magnoliopsida > Asparagales > Amaryllidaceae > Allium > Allium sativum. The sequence goes on from CM060919.1 coordinate 340,122,302, forward strand.
CAAAAAAGACATTGCGTAGAATCACATTCTCTTCAATGAATTCTCCAACTTGGAATTTGTCATAATAATGTTATCAATTTTCATTTTCACATATTTGGAATTTTCCAACTTTCAATGAATTGAACATAGTTTCCAAATCCTATTCGATTCGAACCTGCAAACATTTTTCTTGCTTCGTGGATGATTAAAACAAAAGAAAAAATTCCAAATATTCCCTTATAGAACGAAAGGTTCAACGTCAAAGCAATGCAGACATCGACAAAATCAATGTTTGAAAACGTAATAACACATAAATTTGGGAAATATATCAAGTCGGCAATGCACTACCTGCATTGATACAAGTCCCAAAATTTTCTAGTTCTGCCATTGCTATGGTGTGTTCAACATGTTCCAGAGCAAAATTTGATGGTTGTTGAATCATTCAATTGAGGCATTGATGCATTGATTGTTTCAAAAAGTTGAAGAAGAAATATGTTATAGGGTGTAATATAGATGCAAAAAATAAGAAGAGGGGAACTTCCAAAAACAGATTATTGAAGATATGTTTGGGAAAAAAGCGCATAAAATGTTGAAAAATGACACGTGGTAGAAAACTAAAGGTTTTGTTGTAAAATGAATATCGAACAACATTCTAATCTAAAAAAACTCTATTGTGAGGATGTAAAATGTAAAACTTATAATGTGTGATCCAAGCACTGATTTTCTAGCTAAATGAAGTCATTGCTTAAGCAAAGTCAAAACTTTTATTTGAATTACATAGTCCAATATGTATTAATATGTACAACTGGTCAAAAAATAAAAAAGCTTATAACTAAGTTACACGCTTGAATTTGAATATCTCGATAACAAAATATAGGAACCTAATAATGATCACGCATTATATAAAATTCAAGAGCAATAAGTTATTCAATAATAAAAGTGGTTTGTACAAACCAGATAATTTTGGTTTTTTTTTTTGGTAGCAACAACATCAATAAAATCCCTATTTGAATATAAATCAGCATCCAATGCTTCAACACTAAATGCTTGAGATGCCATAACCAAGTATAGTTTTTCTAAATGACAACAGAAGTTAAAATTACTAAAAACCTTTGCAGTAACTACTTGTACAAGTAGTCAAAGACCAAGAATAAAAAAGCTTATAACTAAGTCATTCATTTGCATTTGAATATTTTGACAATGACACGTATGAATGAGATATAATTGCCAAAATGGATTAGTCATTTGAAACATATATTGATGAATCATTTCATTTCTGATGGACTTTTATCAAAATTTTAACTTTTCGCTCAAAGCCTTTGCTTTATACTAATCTCTTGGAACATTCAGAAGTTGCTAACTCAAAGCTACTTCTAACTAGTTATGCATGTCCAAAGTAATAATAACATGAGACTTTGAATGCAACTGAAGAAAGCAAGGCATATTCATTACTCAGAGAGTACGTTCTTAAGATTTTGCATTAATAAGCTGTAAGGACATCACACTTGTAATTTAGTAAAATGCAAATATGAATCGTTAACTAGCCATAAAAATGCATATATGTAATGTAAAAGGTATATTTTGAACCAAGATTTTTTGAACTTAGCATTATAAACACATTGTACCCCTTAACGCTGCAAAGACTTATTTTAAGCAAGAGAAATAGAGTAGGATAAATTGCACTAAGGACGAAATCAAGAAACTTTTTGCTGAAGATGCTGGTTTTAGGTAAGGAAACAGGAGCTGATATTTTGTATACTGCCAGGCTGTTTAGAAAATGTGGCTGATTGGGCTCTTTTTAATTTCAAGACATTCAAATGAAATATATTTCAGAATTTGGCAAGAGATTGTACTATGTTTGACGAAAAAATAATTCTAATGATAATGAAAGCCCAAACGTAATAATAATCGTACAAATTTGTCGTATTTCTTAATAAACAATTTTCGGAATGATAATAAGATCCGAAATCGGAATTGTGACGGAACGTCCAAAATTTCTGAAACAAAATAGAAAATTTATAATATCCACATCGCAATCGGAAATGGATATTTTAAACCTTGGTCTAACTCCAACTAATGTAGGTACCTCTGATATTCTTGTATCAGAAAGCTAAAATGATAAACACATTTTGAAGACTTTGGATTACAAATAAAAATTTGTTCTGATGCACAACATAGCAAACAATGTAACAAGCCAGACACTTGAGTGAAGCTTTCTAAAATGCTACTTAACCTAATGTACCAATGAGGTACTATTCAATATATTACTGGTATATTATTTAGTAAATTATTTTCCTCTAAATTTCAATGCATCAAATCAGGTGCTAAATTACTTGTTATATTAAATTCATCTTGGAATGTATGGCATACTTATTATTAAACCAAGGGATGTTATCATCATAGGCTATCCCTGTTGAGCATCCTTAACAAGGCCATCAAAGAGGTAGTTTAAATGAAATTGAATGGTTATGGCCAAACAAAAATGATGAGCTGAAGACCGTTCCTGTGCTCTTCACGAATAAAAAATTTGACATCCCAGTTAAAGTACCCAATGTGCATCCTTGATATAACTGATTCAGCATACACTACACTTTTGGTACTTTGCTCATTTATGAGTTCTAGGGTTTCAAAATTCATATGCTTAACTAATTACAGATATTAAAAAAATTGGATTATAATTTCTATTATTCTATACAACATCATTTGAACTCAACTTTAAACAAATACATGCACAAAAGAAGACAACACATTTAATTTCAAAATTTTCAAATTAAAACATTTGTATTCAGGGAAATCAAACTTACTTTATGGATTACATAAACTATATAAAAGTAAGCTTATATTTTGTTGGGGTATGGAACACAGGGTATATGATATTGATATTTAAAAGACTTTTTTTTATCTTATTTGGATATCATCAGTAAACAAGGTGTACTATAAAGTGCGCTGATACAACTCAAAAGGATAATGAAAGAAAGGTTGGAAGTCCTATTTCTATGAGCCACTCTGATGGTGTCTCTAAAAACGATGAAAGCCAAAACAAACGCCAGGAAAATTGTGGTTCTGAAAACACATGTAAAAATAACAATTGAACTCATGGATAATGACAATTAACTACTATCAAAACCAATTAATTAAATAATTAGGAAGAATCAAAGGGAAAGAACACCTGAAATTATCTGAAGTTGAGGCCCGAAATACTCGAAGTTGAGGGCTGAAATCAGATTGCCAGAAATCAAATTCGCGGTTGTATCTTGATGATGAAAGCAGGAGCGGGATCGAAGGTAGCTTGTTCTTCGACGATGATGGAAGCAGTTGCGGGATTAGGGTTTGAGAAAGAGATTAACTTTTCAGATCTGGGGAACAAATATAAAATGGAACGGAGGTTTATTGAACCAAAACAGTGGAGCCAAAATTTCACGGTCTGAAGCAAAACGTGTAAAGAAATTCGTTTAAAGAAATTGCATGCGGCAGTCCAAATTTATAAAAAAATAAAAATAGAATTAGACTATGAAGTAATATATTTTAAATTAGACTATTAAGTGATTCCCTTTAATATTTAGAAATTTTGGTTATTTAGTGTCAAACACGTCTAGCATAACTATTTTATTTGTATTTTTGCTTAGCGTTATCAAAGAATCTATCTAAAGATATATAAATTATGCAATTATTTAGATAAATGAGGAGATTTTAATAGAGACGACCAAGCATTCGAAACAATAAGTAATGGATCTAAGATAACGATGATTGGTTAAGAATTGTTGAAAATTGGCACAATTACAAGTGGTAAACTAAAAAGGATGTACTAAATACTATTACAATTACAAGAACAATGTTAAAATAGACATATTACAACGGACAAAATAAAATGCTTGTAACAAGCATCTATCAAAATGGACAAATATCAATGAACACTGATATCTATTACATTTGGAAGAAAACAACTGAAATTAATTTACTAATTGTTAATAATTAAATATCATTAATTATTAAATATAAAAAATTAATTATTAATTATATATAATAATTAGTAACTAATGATTATTTATTAATAATCATTAAGTATTATAAGTTACAAATGATTAATACAATATTAGTAATTAATAAATAACATAATATTATTAGTAGCGTATGATTATTATGATAAATATTATTAGTATTATAGCTAGTAATTAGTAACATATGACTAATATATATAATATTATTAATGATAAATTATTAAATACTAATAAATAATAGATATTAATTTTAAGAAAACATTGTGATTATTAATTGTTTATTATTTAAAATTCACAGTAGACATTCACTATAACGATTACAATGGGCACTTTTGGGCCATTGTAAAATTGGCACCTATTGCAACGATCACTTTTTGCCCGTTGTAAAATTGACATCTATTACAACGGGCATTTACTGAACGTTGTAAAATAGATATCTATTACAACGGGCTAGGAAGAACCATTGTAATAGAGACCTTTTACAACGGGCTTCCAGTGCCTGTTGTGAAAAAGGTGTTGTATAGGGCATCTATTACAACGGGCCTTAGTTGACTGTTGTAATAGAACTCTATTACAATGGGCAACCACTGCCCGTTGTAAAAATGACGTTGTAATAGACTGTTTTTGTTGTAGTGTAATAGAATGCATTAAGTTTCGTGAAGCATTATAGGTAAGTAAGAACATAATATCACAAGACAGACATGTAAAATAGCAACGGAATTAAAAACTTTATTTAAATCAAAACATCATGGTCCCAAATACTGAGTTTACATCATAAGTTTGAAGTAACCAATTACATAAATAATCTGTCTTGCCAAAAATATCAGAGTACAAAAGTGTAAAACCATATTTCCCTATGAAGCCATAAGAGAGTTGACTAGTAGTCAAAGCGATACATCTATATCCAAAATCCAAGCTAAGCTGAAAGAATCCAAATCAACTCTAAGCACTTCCACCCTGAGAACCTGGGGGGGAAACAGAAGAGAGAGAAGAGGAAACAAAAAGGGTCAGACATAAAGTTTGGCGAGTCCAGTTACTTTTAAATATAAATAAATAAAAGTATCATGGCAGGTATATATAAAACAGGAAGAACAAGATAACAATAACAATAACAAGTGTGAACTGAGCAAGATAAGATGAACATGATATATTGCGCTTCTTAAATACATTTCTCTGCACCGTGCAGACATGTATATCAGAAGTAGAATGATCCCTACTAATACCGTTCCATTACATTTTCTTGATTATTAGGTTAGTTGGGTTAATAGCACTCCCGACTTATACGCGCATCGTATCAATTTACTTTCCCATGGATTCCCTAATACAATATATGTAGCTATCTCTCAATATTGAGATACACCCCATGGTAACCCACTCGCACGGTCTCCACCGTAATGAACGCAGTCCCTCATCCTACGCCGGAGTGACGTACGGATCTCAATATAAAATGTTACGTTCCGCATATATCTATCATTACTATGCTACGTAAGCATATGGACTGCCACCATCGATCGAATTAGATTCCTTATCGGAATAATATAATGCCCTCTAGTCTACGATAATCCACCCAGAGCAGATATGCATGTATCTAGACTATCCTACGTATGTACTGTAATTATAGCTTGATGCCTCAATCGCACATCCTCTAATGTGCACCGAGTTCCGTAGCAGGGCTAAACAAGAAACACGGAACTCAGTCGGGAGCTTTTCCATATCTGTACAGGCCGCCTTTAAGTGCCTCCAAATACAGATATTCCTCGGGTCTGTTTTCCATGGTGGCTACGGCCCCACCTCGGCCCCTCCCCCAACTAGTAAAGACTATAGGAGCTAAGCGACCGCCCCTAATACAACCAATCTAAACATCCATGTGGCGTCTACCCTCAACCCCGTACCTCGATAGTGAAAGGTGAAATGGTATCTTGGGTTTAACTCTAGTCTTTCACATCCCACTGGCTGTCGATGACAAATATTCGACGGTCTACTATCCTTGTTGGTCGTGACCCTCTCTACCTCCTCGTGAGGCAACCGTCGAATCACCCTAGTGTTACCTCGTCACAGCATTCTGACTGCATAGCTACATCTGCAGTCAAGGCCCACCCACCTAGTAGTTACGCGCAGACCCAACCTCTGCGAGTACAGCCTAAGACATTTATCACCGCACAGAGGACTACTAGGAGCACCTTACGTACTTCAGGAAGCCGCGTGCTTCCCCTTCCAGTCCTTTGGAGCTGTCATAATAATTAGATGAATGTGCGCTCCCCTCGTGTCTTATAACACCTCGATGATCCACCCCGTTGGGTTATTTACCCTCAAACGTACGGACTGGTCCAAGCGCCTTTCTTTAATATGTTGTTACACCCTATGTCTAAACATTCTTTTACCCGCTTGCCTTACCTCACCCGGTTCCCATTCAACTTCGTTATTCCCGTTCATATTGAATTCTTATTCCAATTTACCAAGTTTCTCCTGGTTATTAATTTCAATCATATAACTTAATCCATTTAAGTTTATTAATAAGCCCACGACATGTTATTCTCTAGATTATAGCCCAAGGTCTGTAATCCATAGTCTATTTTATGTTCTTGCTTGGTTACATCATTACAATAACATGTTCTCCTTAATACGTTATTAAGTATATCTCAATTCACAAGTTTCCTAATTAACATGTTACTTACCATTTGTGATTAAATATAGCTTATTTATTTTACAATTTTTCCTTATTCTTTCTCATTTAATCATAAATTCAATTTACACCGTCACTTTAACTTATCGTTGTTTACTTAGCAGATTATTACGCATATCTAATTCTATCATTTCTACAAGTTATGCTTACCCTACAAGGTGTCTATAATTACATAACTTTATTATATTTTCCACAGGTTATGTATACCACTAGGTGTTTTTAATTACATAACCTTATTGGGTTAAGTTCGTGGGCCTATATGTAAATATTATCCACCCTCTAATTTACTTAACCCACCCACTACTTATCCAATTTTACTTAACCCTAACTTAAGTTCATAATCATACAATCCTTATGGATTAAATTAGGTTAAGTAGTCCAATTCATTACCATATCCAATTATGGCTGTAATGGGCTAGACCTCCCACATTAGGCCTACAACGTGTGGATGCTGGATATGCCGGTCGGGCCCTGGCAATCTTATTCCACGGTTGGGTCTAACCTCGTGTCTTAGCCCGATTCGTATTTGCACACTTAGACCTCTCACATTAGGTTCAACATTAGTGGCTTCTGGATATGCCGGTCGGGCCCGGGTAGACTTCCACCACTAATACAACATATCTTCGTGTAATAAGTTTAATTACAAATCCTAATTGTAATTACTAGACATTCCATTTTTATCCAAATAATTCTACTTATGCCTTTATAGGTGTTCATACCTCTTTTCCCCGTATTTAATTATATGCCTAATTAAATATTCAAATTATAGACTTTTATGCCCCTTTTAAATTCATCTTTTAATTATGCACCATACGCTCCTTTTTCCCATGTCATAAATCAAGGCATATATATATATATATATTATACACAAACCCAAACCCCACATATTTTTCCAATTTATGCCTAAAATTCATATTCACATATGTTCTAATTTATGTCCCAAATCAATATTTAGACATGTCCCATTTTATACCCAATTCCATATTTACATATATTCCAATGCGCGCCTAAATTCATATTATCCAACAAGACATATGTCCCCAAATCCATTTTCGTATATTTCCAAATTTATGCCCAAATCATATTTTCATATTTTTCCAATATTAATTATGCCCCAAATTTTGTCTTTCCCAATCATTCCCAAATTCGTACGTTCACATTATATAAAAATAAAAAGGGAAAAGAGGGAGAGAAGAGAATCGAGAACAGGCATAATAACGAATCAATAATAAACTGATAGAAATAGGCATAAATTAAATAGGCATATTATGACAAGATTTAGCATGGTGGCGGTATAAACATATAAAAGCAGATCTGATAATTATGTCATAATAGAACTGATCAGGCACCGATTCAAGATCCAATTTTTATACACATATTACGATTACTATTTAAATATTCGGATCTAAAAATAACATGAACTCACAGTGAATAGATCTAAGGAAATGGATCCAAATTACTGCGAAGAACATGTTGAATAGGATGTTATAGCAATCGCTGAATTTTTTATAGCAATCATTGAATTTGTATAATGTTTGTTGAATTAGATTTGGAGTAGATTATGCCATTCAATCTTTATTGCAGGGGAGCTTCGCCGTCAACATTGTTTTTAGATGAATAAAACCTAGGTCTAGGGTACTTTATATAGCCTAGGGTTCATGAATCTAGCTCCAAAATCGTCCAGGTTCAGAAAAGAAGTTTCCAGAGCCACGGGTGGGTCGACCCTTAGGTCGACCCCCCTTCATGGTTGTCGACCCCTTGGTCGACTCCAGGGTCGACCCCCATGAGCCTGAGTCGACCCCTAGGTCGACCTAGCAAGGTCTTGGGTCGACTTAAAAATGTCGGCCCTTCCTCGATTTGGGCGCCGGATTTCTGGTTTTGCGGATTTTTGAATTTTATATGTATATATATCTTTCCTATATGCATACAAACTTCAAACCTTAATAACTTCTTCATACGGTGTCTGATTTATGTAAACCAAACGTCTACCTTGACCAGAATTCCGAGAGAGACGCATTGGCATGGTCCGTTTTGCTAAATTCTGAATATTTAATTAAGTTTTCCTTAATTCATTGTTAACATTGTATTTCACACTAATTATCCTTTAATTCATTATCTTTACTGTCGTTAAAATTCCGGGGTGTTACACCTCTTACTCATGCTGCATTCACATTAGCTCATTTGCAAGGCCACTCACTCTACAGCTGCGTTCACACTGGCTTATGTGTTATTTGGGCTAAATCTTTAGTCCCACATTGTGTATTTAGCCAATTAGTCTTTGTCATATTAGCTATAAATACACTTGTACCTTGTTCATTTAGAAACACATTGGGTTTTATTCTGTAATCCTTCTCTTAGAATAAAATCATTCTTCTTCCCTTCTCTTTCCTTTTTATTGTATTTTATTTATGTTGTTTATTTTTTGTTTCTCTTCTTCTTTAGCAATGTCTAGCTAATCTCCTTTAATTAGGAGGTGATGACGCTGGATTATATTAATATGAATCACATAGCCAAAAAGATTAGAACTTCATGTATGTAGATCTAGATCTGTACCAAGGGTTGGATCTGAATCTTCATACTCTATGTCGTTTAAGAGCTATGCTCCTTCACAGGGTATATTCGAGTTCGATCTAACGTTTATCAGATTTACATCTAACATTTAGGGTTTTAGAAATAATAATGAATCTGTCCTGATAGCCTATGGTTGTTTAAGAGCTCAACTCCTGCATAGGGTATACTTGTCGTTATTCACATATTTGTTTATAGAAACCTAATAAGCGTTGATTCATGTTTGTGATAGAAACATGAATTAGATCAGATTAATCTGTTTGGTTATTAATTCATGTTAATTTAATCTATGTCATTGCTCCCTAATTGCTTTCTATAAGCATATAAAACTCTCTTTTATTTAATTTCTGTTATTTTCATTGTTTTCAGCCAATCAAAATTATGGAATAACTTGATTGGATTTACTAGTTTAAATATTTAATTTCTGTTATTTTCTTTATTTTCTTTGCACCTTTTACAATTTCTTTATAAAAAATATATTCCTTTTTCTTTTTCTATTATCTTCCTTTTGCTTCCCTGTCGTTGCCTCCTTCTTCTACATACCAACCCGCCAGCAAAGTTCACTTCAAACCCTTCCATCCACTTCTGCTCTGACAAAGCACCAATCTCTTGTTCACTTATAATAGATCACCATCAACAAAACCAATAAACACCATTCTCCGTCCAGTTCACAAACCATTTTCATCAGTAACTCCATACCCAGCAACCATCAACCTTTACCACAAAATCCCGCATCACAAACCATAATTCACCATTCATATTCACACCAACCACTGTTACCATACACCATCTTCATACCATAAATATCTAACTGTCCAAGCGTCACCTTCCTCATCGTACAAATTCCCCTTTCACGCAGTCAAATCCAACCACATAACTACTGCCAAAACAACCTCACTGCCACCCATTTCTGCATCCACTCCTCCATTACAACTTAACAGCATCACGCCTCCTCTACCATTTAATCACCATCTGCATTCTGCTGTCACCCCACAAGCCTACAATCAGCCTCAACTACCAACCTCCAAACAGACCACTCATCCTCGTCTTCACCACAAACTTCCATTGCAAATCACTACCAACTCTATCAACCCCAAAACAAACGAGATCATCACGACAAACCATTTCTTCCTCCACCCAAATCTTCTCGAAGCCATACTCATCTCAAGATCGCACCAAAATCACCATCTTCCACCGTAATACAAAATTCTGATCTGAAATTAACCCGGCGAAGCTGCCACCAATGAACGCCAGAACCTCAAATTCCCATCACGCAAACTCTCACCATCGTAAAACCAGTCATCTACCACCTTTCATTCACCGTCCATTCTCCTTTAACTTCTATCACCTCCTCCACTTCAAATCATAGTCCCTCACCTCCACTCATCTAAACTGCTATGGACTGCTTACATCCAACATTCACCACAATCTGTCACCTACCAGTCAAACACTCATCATCATCCTCCTGCCAAAAATACAAACCATACACCCCTGCTTGCTGCTCTATAAACCATATCACAACGTCTTTCACATACCAACTACTTTGATCTACCACTCACCTCACTTCATTCAAACCATGACTTCAATTCTTTCCTTCACGGCTCTCCAACCAAACTCCACGAACTACCTTGTCGGCCTGTCATGCAAATCCCCCCAAGTTCACGAAACCCCTAACACCCGGCAGTTCGAATCAATAAAACCCAACTCCAATTTCATAACCGAGATCCATCATGTATCTTTATCCCAATCAATTCTCGAAACCCTCCCGATTCGATCATCACAAAATCACAAAAACTCTATTCCAATTTGATTCGAAGACACCCAAATTTCTGAACCCAATTTGAAATTGTAGAGATCGAAAACTTGTTCGATTGCACCATAGCTCAGCTAGTTTCTAAATCGGAAGAGCAGAAGAAAAAAAAGAAGGGGAGGGGCGATTTGTTTTCTGAAACGACCAATATTTGGTTGAGTTTATTTGGGGGGGCTTGATTTTGTGTCCTACTTGTTTATTAATAGGGGTGTGTTTTGATTCAGGACCTGGATGACATTTAATTGGTTCGATAGTTAATTTGTTTCCTAATTTTTTGGCTTGATCTTCAGTCTGTTTGATAAGTTATTTTTGCGTGAATTGGGGCAATTTATTTGTTTCCATTTGTTTGTGCTTGTGTATTCTTCAGTTGTGAAAATAAAATGAGCGAGATTTGGTATGAGATGTATATTCAAGATGTCATATTTGCCCATATTTGATTGCGTGACTTGAGTGCACCGCGGTTTGAGTGAGTGCTTGGCTTGAGTTTGAGCCTCGTTTTTATGTTTTTTTTATGTTTCTGTTGAGCCCAGCTTTTGTTTTTGTTCAGCTTATTTTTTCTTATTTTTTTTAGTTTAGTTTTTACATTTTAGTTTCTGTTCCTGTTCAGTTTTTCTTTTCATTTGTTTTATTTGTTTACCTTTCCAAAAAAAAAAAGTTTCATCTCTTTTTGTTTTTGTTTAAGTTATGATTTATTTTTGTTCGTTTGTTTCTAGTTCGCTAGTTCACTTATCTTAGTTTTCTTTTGTTTTTGTTTTTGTTTTTGTTTTAGTGGCATCTTAGTCTTCTTTCTTTCTAAAAAAACAAAAAAAATAGATCCATAAGCAAGAACAGAGTCAAGCAACAACTCAAAAAGATTTCAGAAGTCAAGCAATCAACTAGTTAGCAGAATTTGAATTGTTGGTGCAATTGCACATCAAATGGGGTGTGTACGCGTTATCGCTATTCAGTTGCACTGGACGGAATGCCGATCACTGTAAAATTTTCTAAACTCTACAGGTGCTTTGCTGCAAAGAAAAATATTTAGAAATTGCTTGTAAAAATCTTCTGCAGGCACCGCGACTTGCTTGTGTTTTTTTTTATTTCTACAACTTATTATGTGACTGTTGTGTGATTGATTACTTTGCATGTTGATGTGTGGTTGGAAATTTTAAAACAAACGTGGGATCAATTGAAAAGCTTGTTTTTGAAATAAATTATTTTTAAAATCGAATTGAGAATTCCCCAAAGCTCATAGGACAAAATATTTGTTAAATTGGCAATTAGGATTGATACTCTCAAAGTATCTAAACAACGTAGAGTCTAGAACTCAAACAGGTTCTTAAACCTTCAGTCATGTTTCTACGGTGATTCGTGGCACACTGATAACCCCTGTTCGAACCTAGCCTGGACTTGTATTTATATAATCCAAAGTTTTTAATTTTAACATATTTTTTTAAAGAGCTTCTTTTGAGCCACAAGTTTTGCAACTGATTTTTCGACGAATAACTCTCTTATAGTACATGCGCGCTTGCCCCATGTACAGCCACAATTGCAATTCTTTTCAAAATTTAAGTGATTTTGGTTTCAATTCAAATCAAAATGAATTTCAAGCTAAAAACTTTTCGAATAATTTCCACTAATCTCATCAAACGGTTGATCCCCAATATGAAAACCGCCATTCCACGATTGAGGAGAATTTATCTGAGACACGTCAACTTTTAGCGCAAATGACTAAGCAAAGTGCTGAAAATCAAAACAATTTTAACATGGGTTTGAACGAAAATTTTGAAAACCCAACTAATTTTCGTAATACGAGGGGAGGTATAAGTTTGGTTATCGAATATGAAAAGTGTGTTGCGAACAAGTTAAATTTGTGGTGATGTTGGTTGTGGAAAATAAAGAATGAACAACTTTTTAGAGATGAGGTGGATGAATTTTTAAGGTCAACTAATGAAGAACACATAGAAACGACGAATTTAAAAAGCAACATTTTGAAGTCTGATGTGCCTACCAATTTTATTAAAGACAGCCTGAATGAAATCGATCAATTAATGCATGAAATTTGGAAATGTCGCGAGAAAATCAAGGACTGGGCATGAACTGTAGTTGAAAAACAAGATTCTAAAAATAAAGATATCGAAAACATGCGTATCATTGAACTACTAGCTCAATACACTACTGAACTTTGGCAAAATATGGAAAAGTTGTTACTTGAGGGAATTGATGATGTTGATGAATTTGAGGATTCCATGAAACTTGGCTTGACTTACATCAAAGAACTGGTTCAAAGAATAAACGATAGCAATCTAAGTGTATCTCGTAGGATCGTTTATCCAATTTCTTTTCTTCAAACTGAAGTTACGAACTCGTACAACAATTATAAATTCCAATCTAGCGACAAACAAGTTTCTGCCAACACTTCTTTTGAAAATAATAATCAGCCAGTAACTTCATTACAACATTACATAACAATTATTGATGATTCTGATGATATAACTGTTGGTGAAATTGGAAATTTTGAAAACTTTGAAATTCTTGAGGTTGAAAACAACGTAACTGCTAAATGTGATCTTAAACACAATGAAATTTTCTCTGAAACTATTGAAACTCCTTACGACCTGATCGTTTCAACTGAACCTCACTGTGATCACTTGCTTTCCAATGATTAATTTCTGTAGTATATGAACTCTTTCTGGAATAACAATATTTTTGAGAAAACATGATTTCAAAATTTACTAGAAAATTCATTTGTTTGGTTTTAACTTTAGGTTTACGAATGAACCTTTACTCAACAAAATTTCTAATCAAAGAAAAGCTGAACAATATATCTCAAAATAAGTGTGGGGGTGAGAATGATGCTCATGTCTCTCAATTTATACATCATCTGAACAACTCAAACTTTGTTTTTGAAACTTTTGTTGAACCCCGACTCGAAGACCTCTCTTTAGTTGCTACAGAAGTTCAATTTGATTTTAGGATCAATTGTAAGCTCAAAATTTTAAAATTAGCAACCCAAACTTTTGAAAAAACAAAATTTGTTTTTCCAAATCTGAAACGTGATATAAAATTCTTTATGATTTGGTTTTCTGTGCTTCAGTTGTGTCTCATAATCTTAATGAGGTTGATCCATTGGTCCATTGTGGACTGGTTCATCTATTCGATGACTGCATATTTTCTGCATATACATCTAGTAAGCCATGCTGACCCTCTTATTTTATTTCCCTTTCATTAAGATATGTCTGATTAACGACTGTGGGGACACAGTCACACTTAAGTGTGGGGGGAATTTACATTACATCAGCAATCAAATTTTATGAACTAGGTCATTCATTGAACAAGGACTAACTTAAATTCATAAATAACACCTTCTTGTTTGATAAGTTGAATTGTTGGGTGATGGGAATGAACATCATTAATTCATTGAGTCGTAATGTGTCTTTTTAAGATGCTAGCTTGAGACTGTGCAGACGTTAGTCGTGTTCTGGAGTAAGTGTATCAACCCTTGTTATACATGTTAGAACGTGCAAGTAAAAATAATAATAAAATCAAATAAAAATGATTTTGCACCTACATGTGTTGGATTTTTTGAGTTTGTTTTCATGCATAATAATTTTTCTCACTCAATTTTGTCAAATTCGTAAGTTCTAAAATCCACTTGGCCCAATTAAGGAGAAATGACTCATTGTTGCGTTCTTCTTCGATACCCCACATTATTCAAACCCAAGTTTTAATCGAATTACATCCATGTTTCGACAAGTTTTTCTTATATTGGTATACTTAAGAACCTTGTACAGATTTATTTTCAAATGTTCAAAAACATCACTTTATACCAATATTACACCCACTCCGTACTTGTTTTAAGGTAGGATAACCATATTCCACATCTTATTTTATATTGGTTAGCTATCTTACGAAACTTTGCTTATCATTCCTTTCAGTTTTTTATATAACATCAATCCAGACTTTTGTGTTGAATTAGGTTTATAGAAGTAGAGTAACTTGGGCACAAAACTTTCATTTCATGAAGTGTTGGTTATGATTCGCTAAGTAAAGGAGGAATCAAATGAAATAATATAAGGTATCATTCCATTCCATCTCCACTCATCATTCATCATGCAAAAAGAAAAAAAAGGAGAAAAAGAAAAAAAAGCAATAAAGAGAAAATCTCTGAGAATAAAATAGTCACTCATCATTCTTGACTATAAAGCATTCATTTCCATTCCATCCACATCCATCATACCGTACTTGGAAGCGAGGATTATAGTAGAGGAGATGAAAGGAAACAAAACGTCCATATGTGCCTTAGTGTTACTTTATCTTTTGTAGCTTGAAGTTAAACTAATACACTTGCCCTCTTATCTATAACATTTTTAGAACTTGCAAAATTTTCCTTCATCTATGCATAACTCACATCATACATTACAGTTACACTGGTGCAGAATTATTCAAAAAAAATGAATAAATGATTGGGTGCACATTTGTCGATGTGTAGAACTTAGGTTGACACCACGCTCTTAACCTTCAAGACAATTACAGTGTCATCAAGGAATTACGATTCAGCTTGAAAATTTTAATTCATTTTTGCACCAATAATGGGATGGACAATTTGGGACTAAACCGTTATTATTGAAGTTAGGTAAAGCCCTTAGAATGTGAAAGACCTTAAATGTATCATTTGATTAATTCGCGTACTTAAGACGCTTTGGATTTTGTGGGTAGTATCCGCTGAAAACCCTTATGAGACAACACTCGTCCTACTAGAGACACCTAGGGGTTTAACGGCTTGTTGCATATGCTAAATGCAATCATGTTTCCTATGAAAGTGTGACATATTTTAGTTTAGTTTATTCGAGGACGAATAAAAAGATAAGTGTGGGGGTATCTGATATACACGTAAATGTGTATATTTTATCCGCTTATTTATCTTATTTTCCCTTTAAAATAATTGATATTGTGTATTTATAGTTGTGTTTTCAGATTGTTCATAAAAAGCATGGTTTAGAGCATTTGGTGGATAAAGCATGAAGATTTGCTTAAAAAGAGTGAAGTTTGAAATTAATAAAGCTTAAAGAATGTAAAGCTTGAAGAACAGTTGCAAACAGAGTTCAATTAGGAAGATTTGGCTCAATGATTACTCATGCTGCATTCACATTGGCTCATTTGCAGGGCCTCTTACTTATGCTGCGTTCACATTAGCTCATTTGCAAGGCCACTCACTCTACGACTGTGTTCACACTGGCTTATGTATTATTTGGGCCAAATCTTTAGTCCCATATTGTGTAATTGGCCAATTAGTCTTTGTCATATTAGCTATAAATACACTTGTATCTTGTTCATTTAGAAACACATTGGGTTTTATTCTGTAATCCTTCTCTTAGAATAAAATCATTCTTCTTTCCTTCTCTTTACTTTTTATTTTATTTTATTTATGTTGTTTATTTTCTGTTTCACTTCTTCTTTAGCTATGTCTAGCTAATCTCCTTTAATTAGGAGGTAATGACGCTGGATTAGATTCAATATGAATCACATAGCCAAAGAGATTAGAACTTCATGTATGTAGATCTAGATCTGAACCAAGGGTTGGATCTGAACCTTCATACTCTGTGTCGTTTAAGAGCTATGCTCCTTCACAGGCTATATTCGAGTTCGATCTAACGTTTATCAGATTTAGATCAAACATTTAGGGTTTTAGAAATAATAGTGAATCTGTCCTGATAGCCTATGGTTGTTTAAGAGCTTAGCTCCTGCATAGGCTACACTTGTCGTTATTCACATATTTGTTTCTAGAAACCTAATAAGCGTTGATTTATGTTTGTGACAGAGACATGAATTATATCTGATTAATCTATTTGGTTATTAATTCATGTTAATTTAATCTATGTCATTGCTCCCTATTTGCTTTCTTTAATCATATAAAACTCTCTTTTATTTAATTTTTGTTATTTTCTGTGTTTTCAACCAATCAAAATTCTAGAATAACTTGATTGGATTTACTAGTTTAAATATTTTTGGCCCTAGAGTTCGACACCTTCTACAACAATCCTTATTGTTTAGGAAAGCCGAACGGATTTTACAGTTGTTCACAATTGTTTAATTTGTTCGCAAACATTAACAAAGTTGAAGTTACCAAATTTTGAGGAGTCAATATAAATTTATGTCGGAATGCTCCACATATAGTTCCTCGAATCGAATTTTCTAGTTAATTGGTCACAATTGATTCATAAATGGGTTGGATTGGTATTATTCTCGATACAGAATGCGGCACATACCAGAGGGTAGCGACTATTTATTAAAAACACAGGAGTCTTCTAGATGGTAACACGATATATAGAGTCTGACACCTGCCCAGTGCTGGAAGGTCGGAAGGAGAAGTGTGAGTTGCTTTGAAAGGAAACCCTGGTAAATGGTGGTAGTAAATGGACCTTTATTAGCCTCCAAAATGACTTTAAGGCCATGACCAATACCCCAGTTGGTCCTATACATATCCCCCACGGCCTAGGTCTCAATATCAATATCTAATACAGAAATGGGGAATTTTATAATTTAAAAATAGTATATCTGTTTTGCCATTTTTTTCAGTGCCTGTCTCTAGATGAGAAGGTGAGTGGCAAAGTTTGGTTCAATTAAACTAAGGATTAGGACCACTGGAACATGTACATACAGAATATGAGAATTGACACCTTATTGAAGGCTTGGTAGTGCTAACCCGCCAAGGCGCTCGAAGGAGTGACTAAAAGACTGAAGGAAGGTTTCATCCTTGAGCCACTCGCATCGAACTAAGGCTTACTCGAGAAGATTGTCTAATTCCCCAGAAATAATCAATGGTAACCCCTAATTGTTTCGGCAAGGCCAACATATTTCCCTGGAGAACCAGTAAAGACTTCTTCCACGAAGAAGGGTTGTGATAAGAAGTGTTCGAGTTTTCATGCTCTTGCTACAGTTAAACGATCTTCTCCGGACAATTCATCCAATTTGAATTCGCAAACATTTCTGGTACCATTAGAATAATTCCATTAATCAATCAGTTATGGAAAGTGGGTCAGGGTTCCCGGTATATTAATTGGGGCAGGCAATTTCTTGATTCAGAGTGTCAGTTATTCCCGTAACCTATTGAAAAGGCCGATTGATTTACGTTCGTCAACTAGCCGGTTATTTTCATAGCACCGTACACTTTTCTACTTGTTTTCTATCAAATAGAATAAAAAAGAATAGCAAACTTCCAGTCCTGAACTAGGCTCCTTTCTTTTATACATTTCCTTTCTACGCTCCTTACTTAATGAAACATCATGCCATGCAACAGTCAGGAACCTTCCAGAACTTAGGACTCAATCTGTTATTTCGTAGCCTATCATTTCTCCCGTAAGATCCTATAGAATAAGTGATGTGGAATGATCCAATGTTTTATTTATCCCACTTGCTTATTTATAGTATGGAAATGCATTGGGATTGACTCACTCTTCCTCTAGGGAAAGAGTTGGGAACATATTATTTCTTTGGTCTTCCCAAAAAAATTCTCTTTACTTTACATCGATCACAGGTAGAATATATTTGGTGTTTGGATATTATCCATATTAATGATTTAGTGAGTCACTCATGATTGGTCATGATATCTTTAATTTGAACTAATTATTCATAAATTAGTAACTACATCCAATCTCCGAAAAAGTCCCAATTATTTCAAACTCTTTGGATATTTTATTCGAACACCTACTTCAAGACTGAGGATTTCTTGAAAATAGGTTTTCAACCCAAATCTGAAGAGCCTATCTCTTATCGGTTGCGAGGTCGCCTACCAGTCGCCTATCGATCGCTCCTCCCTTCGCTTCTTGGGTCCAAAGCAGTGCTTTGTTTCCTGATGCATCTTGACTTATCGGTAAATAATACGTGAGAGTGGAGAAATCCGTTCGTTCGCTGCTCCCCTTGGTCCCTCCCAGCCACATGCATTCTTTTTACATTCTATAGGCATCCTCTTTCTTATTGGCAAATAGGGGATTCGGTGAATTACTACGAAGCAAATAGGGGAGCGAAGCCAAAGCGAGTAGCTTCGGGCAAGCGGATTGGTGTCAATAAGCATCGAGCCTTACGCAGGGTAGTCCCCGAGTGCTTGAGTCCATCACAAGGGTTTTTCCTTTACTTCATTCAAGTTATGGGTTCTCGCATCACTACTCATCTTATTGATTTCTCGGGTGCTCTATTTACCTTTCACACTTCAGCTTACTTCCCTTACCTACAGGGTGGTAATCGAGTCCACACCTCGTCCGAGCGAAGTGAACGGTTAGCTACTCGCTTTGGCTTCGATCCATATTTGATTCACAGTCATTCAAGGAATCCAAAGGGCGAAGTGAGTCACTCGTCCTACGCTACCCGCTTAGATGTCATGTCTCCCTCCTTCTCCAGTACACTAAGAAGAAAGGCAATAGGATCAACCCTATATCTAGATCTAGCGTTTCGAAATCATGCTCAAACTTCAAATGGATTACATGATATACAATGAACTAAATCTTCATAGAAGTTAATTCTCCAGCAAAGTATCTTTTAGGTTAAAGCACATCTTTTCAAAATCTATTTTTTTAGCACAGATTTGAAACAGTTTATTTCAAAGTTTGTTCCTTAATAGCATTATGATGAATAACCTCGAATGCATAACAAACTGCCAATAGCATGTGGTAAGGCGACTAACGAGAGGTTTTGTTTTAGTTCTACTCCTATTGGGACAGAGGATAAGACGCTACGCACCTATCTTTCCGAAAGGAGGCAAAGCTCTTGATTCGCATCTTTCATCGGAACTTTCATTCCCATGAAGTGACCTATGGGCTTCTGCTTAAGGGCGAGAAAGCTTCAAGTAGCAAAGCTAAAGGATATGGGTTTCAACTAGCCGAAAGGAAGACTGGGTTGGGCATCACATTTATGTTTTGACTTCATCCTAAACAACATCTAATTTAACCACCATTTTTTCATAGAGTTTTTTCTTCTCCTACCCATTTCAAAAAGACAAGAAAATTTCATGGTAACAAACATTATCTAGAATTTCTCTTAGGTTTGCAAATTGGATGTAATAGAATGACTTGTTATACTAGCCACCTCTCTTGCTCCACGAGAGAACTGTTCCCTGAGGAGGTTCCACCCCATGGAAACGCTCTTTAATGGAAACTTGGCTTTAGCAAGTCGTGACCAAGAAACCACTGGTTTCGTTTGGTCGACCGAAAATGCCGGACTTATCAATTTATCTAGTAAACTACTCTGCGGAGGTCCTCTCAGATTCACTATCTCAATAAATTATATGATTGATTCGAGGAACGTCTTGTAATTCAAGAAATTGCAGATGATATTCGCCAGATTTGGTCAACCAATCGAGAGAGCCCTTTGTCCCTACACTGCCTGCGGACCAACTGTAAAAATTGAATGGTAGGAAAATTTCCATCCTTTACAGAGGTTTTTCTCTTTTGACAACGACTTTTGTCAATTGGACTCATTTCACAAAGCTGCATTGTTACAGCCATCAGCCTGGATTTTCCGGTCATTCAGAGTCCCACCTATTCGAATGAAAATGAAGCAAGAGTCAATCTACTCTAATAAGAGATATGTGAAAGACTTTCTTTTATGATTTCATTGTTCAACACCAACGTTGCAAACCCATTTTTGACCAACGGCCGCCCCCTAATTACTAGACCAACCAACTATAATAATTCCATAAACACCTAGCGAAGATATGGCAAACAAATAAAGTGGCCCTATGTTCAGATGCGAAAGTGCAACCTACACCTATTTTCCTTCGATTGAGATCATACTCACCAATCCTATCTCGCACGCAGGCGATGCATCCAATTCCCCTGGCAACCAAAAGCCGAAGAAGGCTCAATTCTGAGGATCGAACCAAAAACAACATTCGACTTGCATGTGTTAGGCATAATGCTAGTATTCCTTCTGCATCTCACTCAACTCGTCTCCTAGACTTTCCTTCATCTCACTCGACCGCATATGTCTTGACTCATTTCAGAAGCCCCGACTCCATCTCGGAAGCCTCAACTTCGTCTCTTTAATGCCTTTTTCTGAATACAAATGAAAGAACTGTTATGCAGGCGAATACATGATATCCGTATAAATCCATGTATATACGGGTGTTCTCTCAAACTTTGGAGATTGAGATGTCTGTCCAGTGGTCCGGTAAAAGGATAAGGTATTGGTCTTGGTTCCTCCTACGTATCTTTCAACAAGGCATCAACAAACCAAACCTCTTAGAGATGAGAGGAATTCCTTCTTCCTGTTGGAATTCATCATGTCTATGTGATATTTAGTCATCCCACAACACCATTTCCAAATCAGGTTTTGAATGAGAGAAAGAAGTGAGGAATCCTCTTTTCGACTACTCCCAAAGGTCAGGAATAACCTTTACTGCCAACCGACTTTTCACATTGAAGTGTGTTTGCTTTATTAATATCAAATTTCTTGTGTTTGACTTTATTTTGATATGGTGATCAGATGTCAAAAAAAATCAGGAATAGAATGTTGTTTTTACACTTTGGTAGTGATGGAGTACTCTTATAGGTGGTCAAAGAAAAGCCTATTGACTTTGGAACTTGAAGGTAGAGATTCGGACCTGGACAATACTATGTTATTTCCCATTATTCTAATTATTGATGGAGATCCTTTTTACTAAAATAAGCTTGTCCAGATATAATCAAGGTGCTTGGGACTGGAAGAAATTCAGCCACCGGAACAACCAGATCAGCCAAGACACATAACAATCAACAACTACTGATGTGGATCGCCATTGAGAAACATCAGATCTAGAAAGCAAACCACAGCTATAGCACCAACTACTCCTATCATATCAAAATTCAAAGTAGTGAGCTCTGTAACAAAAGTGAAGCGAGTTGCGTTAGCGCCTAACCTATACCAAGCAACTGACTATTGGGACTGAACTGCCAAAGAAGCCTTATCTGGTACCCACAAAAATGGAAAGATCTAGTCTTTTGCTACGTGAATTGATTCTAGTAGGTGAAGAAGGTTAAAGTAAGCCTTGGGTTACTATGGCAATTTGGTTATTCTTGATGTGCAATGAGCCTTGTTAAGCATCCATAGATGAATGGTCAAAGCGCCCAACTCATAATTGGCAAATTCGAACGATGAAACCTGTGACTATATAAGATTCTATTTAAAAGAATCCAAATGATTAAGCAGGTGGGATGTCAGAATGAACCAAGAACAATTATTTTTTAACTAAGAGGTTGTGGATTGATCCTCGATGTGCCCAGATGCTAGAGGCAGATTCGTTTACGGTCCTACGGACCAACACCGTTCGGTAAGTGGAAAATCTAGCAACAACTAAAGATATTCGAGAAGATTCCCATCCAGACCTTATTGGAACTGTATCCTCGACCAGTATAAACATTAGTGGACCACGAAGCTTTGGCTGGCACCACCTCTTGACCTCTCATGTAAAGTATATTAAACTCGTTTTACCCTACTCTCTTTTCCTTCGAATCTATGGAGTAAGGCATCGATTTCTCAATAAGATCAATCATGTTCAATGCATAATGGTCCCCTTTGAAAAGCATTGTCACAGGTGTAAATGAGGTGCTTTACCTAACTGGGCTATAGCACTTGTCATATACAACTTAACATATAGAGAATTTCTTGTCAAAATCGTACCTTACATGAGATTTCTTTAATCCTCTTACTGTTAATGGATTGGTACTTCGAGAAATAGTTCATGCATTTTTTTTACCCGGTGCAACAAGATCCAGTTGGAAAGGATGAAAATATCGTTTCTAGTATATACAGATCTCTATGATCATAAATCATAGAGGGTCCCACTTTACCATTTTTAATCATGGGATATCGTTGAGTAATAGGAATCCGTACGAACTGAATTCTCTTTGCTCGACCCACGCCCTCTTTTGAAGCATGAGGGCCGAATCAAGGGAAATGGAATGCACCATTGCGTCTGTCCCAAAATTCTGGTCAAGATAGACATTTAGTTTGCGTAAAATGGACTTGTATGAAGAAGTTATGAGGATTTTCAGTTTGTATACACGTAGAAGAATTATATATATATACATATGAGTCAAATATGAGTGAGAACCTTATCCAAAATCGTTCAAAAATCAAAATGTCGGAAGGCGGCAAATTTCCCGCTCTAGGGGGTCAACCTCCAGGGGGTGTCGACACCGGGGTCAACCCCCCTACAAGGGTGTTGACACCCCTAGGGTTGACGTTCCATTCGGTTTCAGAGGGACTGGCAGCTATAAATACATGGTCATTTCTTTTGTTTTCTTCATTGGAAATCATGGATGCCAAATGCTGCTGGTGTCTGAACTGAGACGGATCCGTTATCTTCTACAACTATCAACTTAAGCAAATCAGTTAGAGATTCAAGATCCACTCTTTTTCTATTTCCTAATCCAAACTCTATGAGTTCCTAGTTGCTTTTAGATTTAAATATTTAAAAGTAAACGTGATATGACTATAGTTTGGATTTGTTCATGTGCTTATATTATACTAGATCCATTGTAAATTGTGAACATATGACATTCTATGATGTGGATCTTGATCTTATTTGTGTTAGATATATTTTTAACTATTGGATCTAAATCTATATCTTGTCGGATCTATTGTAACTTCTGTGGCATTCTATGATGTGGATCTGGACCTTACTTGTCTTAGATCTATTTTTTAACTATTGGATATGAATCATGTGGACATCTTAATTACTAATCAGATCTAGTTTATCACCTTGTACCTAGCATATTAAGTCTATACCAATTGGACATTTAAATTGTTAATTTAGATCTTATTATGCTTATTATGACATCATAGTTATGTTAGAATTAGTTAACAGCCACAAGTTCATCATATTTATACTTATATGTCCACCTTATCACCATGTTAGTTTACGTTTATGCCAGAACAATCACTATTGTCATTTTTTCCATCACATTCCCCTTTTATTGTTTATGGCTAGGCTAATTTCTAGCTTAGATGCTGCCAAATATATGCGAATGCGTTAGTTAGGGAATAGGGAAAAAAGGTTAGAATTGGCATAATTTAAATAATGTATATATGAATTGGACATATAATTCAAAATGGGGAAATAGGGGCATAATCACCTATAAAGACATAGGTAAGAATTGGATAAGAATGAAATGTCTGATAATTTCAATTAGAATTTGTAATTGCACTTATGACATGAGGTTAGGTTCTATTAGTGGTGGAAGTTTGCTCGGACCCGACTGGCATATCCAACAACCAAAAATGTTGAACCTAATGTGAGAGGTCTAAGTGCGCAAATACAAGACGGGCTATGACATGAGGTTAGGCCCAACTTGTGGAAGAACCTAATGTGAGAGGTCTAATGTAATTAAAGACACCTAGTGGTATAAATAGCCAATGAAAACCTAGTAGGGGATACAAGACAAAGGGGAGAACTTGTATCATATTGTATGGGACCTGTTTCAGCCAGTAACCCATAGTAGGTATCAAACATGTACTCTAAACTAGGTCGGATAAGGGGCATGCTTACTGGACTTATTGTAAGAGATCCAAACGTGGAGGACGATGTGGGTGGCGTAAATCGACAGGGCCATGTGCGTGCATGAGCCGGGCAGAAGGGGATAAGACGACCATGACACCTGTAGATATGGGGCTGTGCATATCAGCGAGGGGTTTCCACTTTAGGACGTGATACATCCTATGGTGGGGCCAGCACAGAGTATCTACGCGGATTAGGGAGTCGATCGATGAGGGTAGTAGTTAGGATACATTTGGACGTATGCCTAAGTCTACCACCTTATAGTGGAAGGGATCATCTCATTCTGGTTATACTAGTAATAGCACAGAGTAATCATTAGGGAAGCGTATACACCTTATCCTGTCTACCTTGTCACACCTGTCTTTTATGTAGTAATTTCTCTTATCCATTTTATATGCCTGTCATGCTACTTTTATTTATTTACTTGCTAAAAGTAACTAGACTCGCCAGACTTTATGTCTGACTCTTTTTGTTTCTCGTTCTTTCTTCCGTTCCCCCCCCCAAGGTTCTTAGGGCGGAAACACTTAGGCTTAACCATGATTGTTCTTACCTTTGCTGGAGCTGCTGAGATGTATGGCTCAAGCTCCTATCCTTGTTGCTATGGCTATATTTTGTTTTTGGGGAATTTCATTTCTTTTATGTACTCTGATATTTTTGAAGTACAAGACAGTAGCTTTTATGTTGTAATGGGCTTTTGTATTTCAGACATGTGATGTTTTTGGACCACAATATCTTATGATAAATAAAGTTTTTATTCCGCTATTATTATATATGTTTGTCTTGTAATATTTCCATTTTGTTTACTATAATGCTTCACGAAACTTAATGCATTCCCTTTGTGATTGACATTAACCGAAGTGGGGTGTCACACTTGGTATCAGAGCTGAAGGTTACCAGATTAGATAAAAGTTTTTAAAAGCTATTTTCAAAAAGAAAAGTCTGTTTTGAAAAACATTCCCCAAAAATCCATAAGTAATATTTTTCAATCTCTTGTCTGGATCTCTTGCGTTTTCTTTTTCAGCATGTCTGGGGAACCCAACATTCCAGAAGGCGTTATGATACCAAGATGGTTTCGTAGGTATCTGGAGGCCACGGCACCTGCTGAAGGCCAAGGAAACGTTCCTCCTCCAGCTACACACGTTGTTCCTCTTCCTCCTCCACGTGCAGACAACTTCTCAAAGATTTGCAAAGATTTATGTGTTATGCGAGGGAAGCTGATCCATGGAACCGAGACGTTTGTGGAAGCTAGAAACTGGCTCAAGGAGACTGAGGACTTGTTTGTAATCTTTAAAGTAGAGGATCGAAGAAAGATTCAGTTAGCTGCTTGGCTATTAAAGGATGAAGCTTCATTTTGGTGGGAGGTTACCCAAGCACGTCATCCAGTGGAAACTTGGGATGACTTTAGACAGAGTTTTGAGATGAAATTCCTTTCCCAAGCTGAGAAGAGCATGCAGATGGAGAGGTTCTTAGCACTTAAACAAGGGAACTTTACGGCTAAAGAGTATGTGAACAAATTTAACCAGCTGGCAAGATTCGGACTGGAGCTGGTAGACACGCCGCATAAGAAAGCTTTCCGGTTTGCAAAATGGCTAAATGAACCCCTTCATGGGTTAGCTATGTCCCATATTCTAATGGGAGCCACTTTTGAAAGACTTGTTGATATGGCTTTGAGGTATGAGGAAGAGAAAGGGGAAAAGAAGGAGGTTAAAGCCGAGGAAACAACGCAAAATAAGAAGGTGTGGCCTAAGAAGGGACAATAAACAACAACAACAACAACAAAAGAAAGGAGGAAAAAACGGCAATGGTAAGGAGAAAAGGAAGTGCCACAGTTGTGGGAAAGAGGGTCACTTGATCAAAGACTATGAAAAAGGAAGAACACTTGCTTCAATTGTGGAGAAGTCGAACACTTTGCTAGGGAGTGCCCAAAGAAACAGGGATCACAGGGACAAGGTCAAAGAGGAGGAACTTCTGGAGGGCAGGTGCATGGTCTCGCGATCAGTGCTCCTGATAGAGGTAGAAAAATTTCTGTAGGAGGTTTAATTTCTCTTTCTAACCATCCTATTAGAACACTTTTTGATTCTTACGCTTCACATTCATTTATATCTAGTTCTGTGGTTGAATCTTTGCACTTAATTACTGGTATGGTAGTGGATCCCGTAGTTGTCTCAAACCCCATTGGTGGTTTGGCTCATTTATCTATGATTTGTCGGGGTTTGAGGATATCGGTGTTAGGCGTCGAGTTTGAATGTGATGCATATGTGCTTGAGTTTATAAGTTATGGGTTGATTCTAGGAATGGATTGGCTTAACACGTATGGTGCCATTCTGGATTGTGAGAAGAGGTTCGTTATGCTTCTAACTTATCATGGGAGGACCCTCGAGATTTCTTGTGACCCCCAAGGTCTGTTATGCTTAGTTTCCTAGAGTCTCTTGATGCATCTATCGATGATATGCAATCTTTTCCAGTAGTCCAAGATTATTCTGATGTTTTTAATGAGGTATGGGGTTTACCTCTGAGGCGCGAGATCGACTTTCATATATATCTGGTAGAAAATGCAAAGCCAGTTGCATTACCAGTGTGCCATATGGTTCCAAGGGAAAGGAAGGAGTTGGGTAAGCAAGTAGGGGAGCAACTTGAGAAAGGATTTATCAGACGAAGCATATCTGAATGGGTGCTCCAGTTGTATTTGCAACCAAGGCGGACGGTTCGCTTCGCTTATGTGTGGACTATTGAAAATTGAACAAACTCACAAAGAAGAATAGCACCCACTTCCGAGGATAGAATACTTGTTTGACCATCTTGTCGGGGCCTCGGTATTCTCTTAGTTAGACTTGGCCACGGGGTTTCATCAATTGAGGGTGGCTGAGGACAGTACAGATAAGACTGCTTTTAGGACTTCGGATGGTTTCTTTGAATGGATAGTTATGCCTTTTGGGCTGACGAATGCACCCGCCTATTTTTTCGATCTAATGAGTAGGGTGTTTCGGGAGTTCCTAAATAAATTTGTCGTAGTCTTTGTTGATGATATTTTGATATTATCCAAGAGCAAAGAAGAGCATGCCTAGCATTTGAGAGAAGTTGTGAGAACTCTCCGTGACCATTAGCTTAAGGCAAAGTTCTCCAAATGCCATTTTTGGGGAAAGGAGGTGAGATTCTTAAGGCATGTAGTCTCCAAATAAGGGATAGCTGTGGATCCCACAAAAGCAACTACGGTGCAAGATTGGCAGATTCCTAAAAATGCAACAGAGGTGAGGAGCTTTCTTGGATTGGCAGGTTATTATAGGAAGTTCATTAAGGACTTCGCAAAGATATCAGCCCCTCTCAACAGACTGACAAAGAAGAATTTGGCGTTTTCATGGGATATATATTGTGATGTTGCTTTCCAATAACTGAAGAGGGCTCTGACAACAATCCTAGTCTTGACTTTGCCCAATGGGAACAAAGTGTTTACAGTTTACACTGATGCATGTGGTACAGGGCTTGGTGCAGTTCTGATGCAAGAAGGAAAGGTAGTCTATTATGGGGGTAGACAGTTGAGAGTTCATGAGAAGAACTACCCCACCCATGATCTAGAGCTAGCTGCCATAGTATTCGCGCTAAAGACGTGGCATCATTATATACGTGGAGAGAAGTTCGAGTTACACACCGATCATAAATCTCTCAAGTATCTGTTCTAATAGAAGGATCTTTATTTAAGGCAACAAAGGTTGATGGAGTTCTTAGCTTCTTATGATTTTAAATCGCTTATACCCCTGGCAAAGGTAATGTGGTGGCTAACGCACTAAGTAGGCAGAGGATGGCCTTAAGTCCTCTGTTTGTGGAGAGGAAAAGCTTGGAGTTCATATCAACATTTGATTTTAAACCCTCCATCGATATTTTGCCTGACTTTTTTGCATCATTGGAGAAACGACCAACTATTATTGATCAGATAGGAGCTTCGCAGCAAGGTGACCCACATATTTTAGACGTCATGGACAAGCTCCGAAAAGGGGAGACTTCTAGTCACCTCAGTCGATATACCATAGATGAAAAGGGGTGGTTGCGACAAGATGGAAGGCTTTGTGTTCCTCAAACTGGAAGCTTGATAAACACGGTCCCAGAAGAATCCCACCATTCTAAGATGACTATTCATACAGGCAGTGATAAGATGTACAGAGACATGAAAAGGGTTTTTTTTGGGCTGGGATGAAAAAAGATGTGGCCGGATTTGTTTCTCAATGTTTAGTTTGCCAGCAAGTTAAAGCTGAGCAAAAGAAGCCCGGTGGTTTACTTCATCCTTTGGAGGTTCCACAGTGGAAATGGGAAAGTGTCGCTATGGATTTCCTAGATGGTTTGCCTAGATCGAAGAATGGCAACACCAGTATCTGGGTTATGGTCAATAGACTCACTAAGAGCACTCACTTTATTCTAGTTATGAGTAAGAGGACGGCATCATGGATGGCAGCAATCTATGTCCGAGAGATAGTTTGTCTTCATGGAGTAACTTCCAGCATCATGAGCGATCGTGACCCCATCTTCACCAGTGAATTTTAGAGGAGCTTGCAAGAAGCATTAGGTACACAGTTATGTTTGAGCACCGCTTATCATCGTCATATCGATGGGAAACAGAGAGGGAAAACAGAATTCTTGAAGATCTTTTAAGGCTGTGTATCCTAGACTTCGGAGGGACTTGGGAAGAGCATCTTCCTTTAGTAGAGTTTGCCTATAACAACAATTATCAAGCTAGCATCGGCATGGCACCCTTCGAAGCATTGTACGGACGACCCTGTAGATCACCAACTTGTTGGTGGGAATCTACAGAAAGATTATTACTTGGACCAGATATGGTTAGAGAAACGTCCGAGAAGATTGACCTTATTCGACGGCGGATGAAGACAACTCAAGATAGCCAGTAATCCTACGCAGACAATAGAAGGACTGACATCAAAATCGAAGTGGGAGACTTAGTTTTTATCAAAGTGTCACCTCTGAGGAACGTGGTTCGCTTCGGATCGGTAGGGAAGTTGGAACATAGGTTTGTGGGACCATTTCCCATAACCGAGAGGACTGGCCAAATGGCCTATAGAGTAAAGCTTCCAGAAAATTTATCTTGTGTTCATGATGTTTTCCATGTTTCTCATCTGCAGAAGTGTTTGCATGACACCACGGAAGTTGTTGAGCTAAGCATATTGGAAGAAGTGGAAGTAGAGCGGGAGGCGACAGTTAGACAAGTCCCTACCCGTATTCTCGGATCAGAGGTTAAGAAGGTACGCAATAAAGAGACCAAGCTAATAAAGGTTCAATATGGAGATAACCCAGAGGATGCGACTTAGGAGACCGAAGACAAGATTCAGGCTTCGTACCCTTTTCTTTTCGAGGGTATCTTCTTAACTCATTTTTCCAAAATTTTATCTATGCTTGTTTCTATCATTTGAATATATCCTATCCATAGTTTTTTCGACCTTTAGATAGGAATCCTACGGATGTAAACATGTGTTTGAGACATGTTATGTTTGATGGATGCAAGAGTTTGCTAGTGGCTTCCTGTGGATGCATACACACACACATTAGGCACTAGATCGACTCAATCACTCTCATACTGCATATGGATGTGTGTGCATCTTCTTTTCTTTTATGGATGGAAATGGATGTATTGGCAAATGGGTGCTGCATTTGGACGAATGAGTGTGCACACATATAGAAATTACATATTATAATAGGATTATTTCCATACATATTGGACTCATGCCACTAACATATATTGCATTAAGGAGGTCAACTGAATCAGTAGACCGCATGATCTTCACATTAGTATTGGGACATATACACGCACCTTTGCATATATTCATATAAGCATTAGAAATCTTTAAGGACAATGGATGTCAGTGATTGATGGATGAGTAGATGGATGATGGATGGAAGGATATGCGTTCTTCTCAACTTAGAGATTTCGGGGGCTAAATCCTTTGAGTAGGAGGGATGTAACACCCCGTATTTTTAACAACACTAAAAGAGGATAAATTAAATAATAATTAATTTAATATTCGGAACTAAGGGAAAAAACAGTGTCATTGCGTCTATCTTGAAATTCTGGTCAAGATAGACATTTGGTTTGCGTAAAACGGACACCGTATGAAGAAGTTATGAGGATTTTAAATTTGTATATACGCAGACGAATTATATATATACATATGAGTCAGATATGAGTCAGAACCTTATCCAAAATCGTTCAAAAATCAAAATGTCGGAAGGCGGCAAATTTCCCGCTCTAGGGGGTCGGCCCCCTACAGGGGTTTCGACACCAGGGTCGACCCCCTACAGGGGTGTTGACACCCCTAGGGCTGACATGGCAGTCGGTTTCGGTGGGGCAAGCAGCTATAAATACATGGTCATTTCTCTTGTTTTCTTCATTGGAAATCATGGAGGCCAAATGCTGCCGGTGTCTGAACTGAGACGGATCAGTTATCTTCTATAACTATCAACTTAAGAAAATCAGTTACAGATTCAAGATCCATTCTTTCGCTATTTCCTAATCCAAACTCTATGAGTTCCTAGTTTCTTTTAGATTTAAATATTTAAAAGTAAACGTGATATGACTATAGTTTGGATTTGTTCATGGGCCTATATTATACTGGATCCATTGTGAACTGTGAACATATGACATTCTATGATGTGGATCTTGATCTTATTTTAGATCTATTTTTAACTATTGGATCTAAATCTCTATCTTGTCAGATCTATTGTAACTTATGTGGCATTCTATGATGTGGATCTTGACCTTACTTGTCTTAGATCTATTTTTTTTAACTATTGGATCTGAATTATATGGACATCTAAATTACTAATCAGATCTAGTTTATCACCTTGTGCCTATTATATTAGATCTAAACCAGTTGGACATCTAAATTGTTAATTTAGATATTATTATGCTTATTATGACATCATAGTTATGTTAGAATTAGTTAACTACCATAAGTTCATCAGATTTATACTTATATGTCCACCTTATCACCATGCTAGTTTATGTTTATGCCAGAACAATCACTATTTTCATTTTTTTCCATCATCTTTCCCTTTTATTGTTTATGGCTAGGCTACTTTCTAGCTTAGATGCCGCCAAATATATGCGAATGCGTTAGTTAGGGAACGAGGGAAAAAGGTTAGAATTGGTATAATTTAAATAATGTTTATATGAAGTGGACATTTAATTCAAAATGGGGAAATAGGGGCATAATCACCTATCATAGGTAAGAATTGGATAAGAATGAAATGTTTAATAATTACAATTAGAATTTGTATTTGCACTTATGACACGAGGTTAGGTTGCATTAGTGGTGGAAGTCTTCCCGGACCCGACTGGCATATCCAGCAACCACTAATGTTGAACCTAATGTGAGAAGTCTAAATGCGCAAATACGAGATGGGCTATGACACGAGGTTAGGCCCAACTTATGGAAGAAGTCTGCCCGGACCCGACTGGCATATCCAACATTCACAAGTTGTAGGCCTAATGTGGGAGGTCTAGCCCATTATAAACCATAAATGGACATGTTAATAAATTGGACTACTTAACCTAATCTAATCCATAGGGATTGCATGATTATGAACTAAAGTTAGGGTTAAGTAAAATTTATTGGACAGTGGGTGGGTTAAGCAAATCTGAAGGGTGGGTAATATTTACATATAGGCCCATAACCTTAACCTGATAAGGTTATGTAATTAAAGATACCTAGTGGTATACACGGCCGGTGGGAATAATAAAGTTATGTAATTAAAGACACCTTTTAGGGTAAACATAACTAATGGAAATGAAATGGTTATGTAATTAAAGACACCTAGTGGTATACATAGTTAAGAAAAACCTAGTGGGGGATACAAGACAAAGGGGAGAACTTGTATCATATTGAATGGGACCCGTTTCAGCCAGTAACCCGTAGTAGGTATCAAACATGTACTCCAAACTAGGTCGGAGAAGGGGCATGCTTACTGGACTGATTGTAAGAGATCCAAACGTGGAGGACGGTGTGGGCGGTGCAAACCGACCGGGCCATGTGCGTGCATGATCCGAGCAGAAGGGGATGAGACGACCATGACACCTGTAGATATTGGGCTATGCATATCAGCGAGGGGTTTCCACTTTAGGACGTGATACATCCTATGGTGGGGCTGGCACAGAGTATCTACGTGGATTAGGGAGCCAATCGATTAGGGTAGTATTAGGATACATTTGGACGCATGCCTAAGTCTACCGCCTTATAGTGGAAGGGATCATCTCATTCTGGTTATACTAGTAATAGTGCAGAGTAATCATTAGGGAAGCATATACACATTATCCTGTCTACCTTGTCACACGTGTCTTTTATGTAGTAATCTCTCTTATCCACTTTATATGCCTGTCATGCTACTTTTATTTATTTACTTGCTAAAAGTAACTAGACTTGCTAGACTTTATGTCTGACCCTTTTTGTTTTTCGTTCTTTCTTCTATTCCCCCTCCCTCCCTCCCCCCCAAAGGTTCTCAGGGTGGAAACACTCAGGCTTGACTGTGATTCTGCTTACCTTTTGCTGGAGTTGCTGAGATGTATGGCTCAAGCTCCTGTCCTTGTTGCTATGGCTATATTTTGTTTTTGGGGAATTTCATTTCTTTTATGTACTCTGATATTTTTGAAGTACAAGACAGTAGCTTTTATGTTGTAATGGGCTTTTGTATTTCAGACATGTGATGTTTTTGGACCACAATATCTTATGATAAATAAAGTTTTTATTCCGTTGTTATTATATATCTCTGTCTTGTAATATTTCCATTCTATTTACTATAACACTTCACGAAACTTAATGCATTCCCTTTGTGAGTGACATTAACAAACGTGGGGGTCACAACCATCTCCTACAAAACATGTACACCCAGCACACCTGATCGACATGGAAGATGCCTTCCAAACTAGCCAAAGAATCCGGCAAGGAGGACTTCAGGGATAAGCTGAAACTTTGGACTCGGACTGGTGAATAATGCCATTGCTATTTTTCTTTGCATCAAAATTAGAGTGAGAACTAGTGGTTTTCGCCATAAATTTGAAGGAACAAGGGAACAATAGCTTGAAAAATATTTGATTTGGTGCGATTCAAGATAATTCATGATAAAAAAAGACTTTTTTGCATAAAGCTTTGGATAAAACAAATCATAATGAGGACTTTAAGTCGGTAGAAATGAGTCTTTTTGTTCTTATGTGAGTGGGGTTTGGGGTTGTTGGATTATGGGAGAGAGAGAAAGAGCCTCGGATGCGGATTTAATTACAAGAATAAGGGTCTCCTCTAATATAGAATAAAGCAGAGAGCTTTTGACCGCATTTTTTCCTGAAAAAGAGGACCTAATCCCCAAGTCTAATTCTTCTGTAGTGCGGCCAGTTCTCTTTCTTTAACAGAGCGACCTCTTCCAGAGGCGAGCGTAAGTGAGGTTCGACTAATCCAGTACTAAATTTCAATAATCTGGGAGGGGACTGCAATTCTTTCACTACAAAAGCCCATCTTTATCCGAAATAAGGCCATATGGCCCCCGGTATATTAATTTCGTTTTCCCGGGAAAGATGCCAATACCAAAGACATCACA
Organism: Allium sativum; assembly: GCA_030737875.1. NCBI lineage: Eukaryota > Viridiplantae > Streptophyta > Magnoliopsida > Asparagales > Amaryllidaceae > Allium > Allium sativum. The sequence continues at coordinate 340,156,435 of CM060919.1, forward strand.
TGCTAGAAAGAATGTGTTTTCTGCGCTTCATTACAGTTACATGTTCACTAGTAATCTGGTCGAAAAAGATCCAATGTCTGTAACAAACTCGGTGGCTCAATATTCCAAGTAGTTTAGGCTATCAACTCTTGACTTGTCACTGTTTTAGACAGGAAAATATAGCACTAAATATAGATGCGCCTAGGTCTCTCATGGCTACTATGAACGTAAGTTTTAGTGAAGAAGGGATAACGGTCAATCCTTCCTTTTACCTTTTGAAAGTTAACTCTTCATATCAATAGAGCAGCAAGAAAGTGTAAACTCTCCAACCAATCATAGAAGGCCTCTACTTTATAAGGAACATAGAAATCTCGCTTGCTTCGAATGGAACTATGAAAGCTAACAGCAGGATCAAAACTAAGGTGCTTGCGGCAAGGTTGTAAATCCTTGACGAATGGGTTACGTCGTGGGTTGCTTTACAAGGTGCTTGCGCAAAGACAGACTTCGCTCCCCTTTCCGCTTCACATTACTGACCAATTAAGATACTGGGCCATCTCCGGTTCGTGAACAGTTGAAACATTTCCTTAAGAAAAAAAATGATTGTTTTGAGAAGGAGATGGAAAAGAAACTCTTGCCCCCAAGACTATAGAAACTAAATGACAACTACATAAATCACTATAATTTGTTTTTCAATTGAAAGCGCAACTAGAGAAATTCACGTATTTTTCACAATTCTTTCGGTTATATCTTCTACCCGAAATGGGTTCTTTATAAGAAAGAATTACTTCCACCATGGAAGGGTCTATAACTTTGATCCAAGAAGTAAATGTACATGCAGATGATTTGACCGACCCTCCATCGAATCAAATTGGCCAAAGATGTGCAATCAGCACCTTGTGGATCAGCTCTGCATGACTCCAAAGCTCAGATGTTTGACTTTCATTTGTAAAGCAAAGCTGTTTGCAAATAATCTATTTTGACTTCTTCATTTATTCCGGGGGAGGGGAGATTAGCCCCTTAACTGAAGAAGGACTGCAAATCACTCTATAGAAATAGCCGATCCTCTTAGCAATAGAATCCCTTGAGGCCTGGAATAGTTCCTGCAGTAGTTCAAAACCGGAATTGGCATAATATCGCGAAGTAGCCGCCTTCGCTCAATTTGGTCTAGCTTCGCGAGACCATTTCAGCCTACTCATGACTAGGAAACTATTGGGTGCTACTTTCTTGATCAAAAATCTGCAAATCTCTTTCTTTATACAATAAACGATTTGCAAAGAGAAAAATCCAACATAGGTTAATTTTAAGACTAGAATACATGTATGGGAACCGCGAGAGCAGTAGATTCCAGGTAGAAGACCGACATGAGAAATCTGATCAAAAGATACTTTATTTCCTAAAAGATTTTAATCCTTTTCCCCTCAATAGCATATTTAAGGAAAATAGAAATTCCCACGATTTGTATCAAAAATTAAATTTCAATTGAATTCATCTTCTTCGTTTCATAAGTTGTTTCTACAAGGCTTTCTTCTATTTTTGAGGTTTCTTTCAGTTTCTTAATACCAATAGGTGATGCGCCCGTCTGAAAGGTTTGACGGGGCTCAGCATACGGGATAACATCCAGGCGGCAAACCAGAATATCTAATGCCTTCACTAGGAAACGCAATTGGTTTTTAAGATCACTTACGGATCTAGTCCTTTTACTAGTTAATCCCAGGCCCAAGAAATTCTAGTGATATAAAATAAAATGAGATAAGGCATTCATTATCTTGAATTTTTTACATGCATTGTTGTGAATCTTCCAGTCAAGCTCCCTTATGCTTTTTCACTCGAGGGACAATCTCCATCCGGCCAGAGGAAACCTTTGCATGCCTCTGTTACCTTTTGGGAGGCCCTCTCTTTCAAGAGTATTCACGACGGGGTTGGACGAATTATTTGAAAAAGGTCATTTAATTGTAGTAAGAGCACGAAAAATTGAGTGCTTCTTATCGTTGTGCCTAGACTGTAAGGACTCTCAGCCACATGGACACATAAAAGTGCTCGCCAAGGCTCCCTGAAATTCTTGGTTGGCACTCAAGTCAAGTAGTAGCGTGTCACTCGGCTCCCTAGCTCACTTCGCATTTCTCCTTAGGAGCAAATCTTAGTTGCCATCTTCATATCAGGTTTACTTGTAAGCTTTACGGGATACGCCTTATATACCGCTTTTGGGCAACCCTCTTAATAAATAAGAGATCCATTCGAGGAACATGGAGACTAGACTTGTTGAAGTAATGAGCCTCTTGATATGAGGGTCATTTACTTTCTATTAATAAATGCGAAAATCCCGGTCTTACCGTGTTCCTCTTTCCTTTAGAATCCCTTATTCTACCTCTGGATTTCCTACCAGAAGGGCTATTTTGGGATCAATATATTAGGAATAGGTTTATATAGTTATGGTTCATTCACATAAAATCTAACTAAATTATACAAATTCCATGCGGATATTAATTCTTGACGCTTGTATATTAATTATGAGGCGACCCTAATCAATTGGGATATAACAAGTCTAGTATATTTTTGGGAGGGACGACCAATCTAGTATACTTCTGGAGAAGTACGAAGCTAAATAATGAAGAGTGCCCTGACCTTCTTTTTTCTTCCCTATCGTATCTTGAAGTTGATAAAGACCCGCCCCTTGTTTAAGTCAAATTGAGTCCCTGGGACATTGGCTTCCGCCAATAGTGAACTAATGTTTATATTGGATTGGTCTATTTATACTGGCCAATTGAACAGGATTGCCTTATTTTCTTTTTCTTGCTTTTCTGACAAGATAGCATATATCATAAGGTGCTTGCGGTTCCTCATTCACCTTTTTTCATCAATCATCGGGCACTGCGCAAATTTTGGTGGAGTTACTCGTAGGCCCCTACGTGGTCGTAATATTTTGTTATGTTCTCCCATTGCTAGAAATCCACGGTTCCACACGAGCTCTCATTTTGCAGCGTGATGACAGGACTGCTAGGCCCGTGATTGCTGGTAGGATTATTGAATCTTCAGAAAAAAGAAAAGATGGTGCTAAAAAGGGACTGTTATAGCTGATTACTCCTTTTTACATTTTAAAGATTGGCATTCTATGTCCAATAGAATATCTTGATCTAATTATGAAGGTAAGAATAAATACAATAATGATGAATGTAAAATTGCCTATATCTTATTGTTCCACTAGCCTATTTCCTCAGTCTGGTCCTTCGCTAATGTTTGCTTTAGGATTTTGGTGCTACTCACCCTTCTTATCTGGAAATTCATGCATGAAAGCTTAACCCGCCTTTAGAATCACGCCCATTAGTCCCATTTCACTTGTTTTCGTTATTTTTTAATAGAGTCGTGAGTTCTGCTTGCTGATATAAAAACAACTCTTTGAATGTAGCTCGTTCGAGCTACTCAATAGCCCATTTACGCAATTCTTTTGAATTTCAAATAATACTTAAAATCCTCTGTGTTGGATTATCTAGCTATAACGTGATTTATCGCACTTCATTGATAAAAGTCGTTGGCATTCTCCTTTACGAGTCTGGATTTGTGCAGTCTGATTCACCGGAGCAGACCTGGCTCTCAGCTTCAATGAGAATGAAGCTGCTTCTTCGAAGAGGGATCTAGAGGCAGCCGAATCCAAAGGCTGCACCGATCATCCCTGGTCACAACTAGCGGGAGGATCGCACTATTGGCAAAGACTGTCTGGCGAAAACGCCATAGGCGTGATGCATGGTAGGTTTGCGTCGGGGGAGCATAAGGAGGCAATCTCTAGTGAGGCGACCTCTTCCAAAGGACCAATTCACTCCATTGAGGGAGAATGTTTTTTCAAGGCCTTAGATTAGTCTCTCAGAAGTGCCTTACTTAGATTGACGCTTGCTTACACTCTAGCTAGATACAAACGTCCTTTGTAATCTTACTCTTGCCTTCCTTTGAGCGCCTTAGCTCTCGTTGATTGAACCCTCCCGCTAGTCGCCTTTGCATCCCCTATCCCCAATTACACCATCATCACTGAAAATTTCATAATTGCGATATCATAATGGATTATACTTTGATTTGTTGAAACGTACTGCTCATAACGGTGATATTGTAGGTTCGATCCCTACTAAACCCATCTGACCTGCTTCATCGTCAACTCTGGTAGTCAGCTGAACTACTCTCTCTTCTGAATGCAAAAGAAGATTCGATACCCTCAAATCCACAGTGAAATCCTTGTTTTTTGGTGTAGGTCTGGTAGCCCATGATTTCATGAAAATGGTCCTGCGGTGACTGTAATGAGCAGAGTTGTCACTCATTGGCCTAAACGATGAGCAAACACTCGAATGTGAGAGCAAGGGATCACCCAATGAATGGACGAGCCCTAGGGAAGCCTTCGAAAATACCCAAAAAAAATTACCACAGTCAAACTACCAAAAAAGTCTCTAAATCAAAAGTTATCAATAAAAAATTAAAAAGTCTCCATGGTTCTCAGCAGCATATGAATCTCCTAACTCGCTGAAAGTTACAATGTTTTTTCATTTATATGTATTCTATCAGCCTAGCTGAAATGGATCGAATGTCCTACAAATCAATAGAATCTAGTTCGTTCGGATGATGTACGCAGTTGCCACAAAGACAACTTATCCTGTCGCTTGACAGCATCTATCTACAGATGCTTGAGCCTGCTGCGCCTAAGTTTTCTAAATCTAGTAAAGAAGCTCTTGATTCTAAAATGAGGTTTTCCCTCTGGAAAATTCACATCCCTTTACATAGGTTTTTCTCATCTGATAATGACTTTTGTTGATTGGACTCATTTCCCCTTGGTACGCTTAGGGAAAATACACCTGAATAACTAAAAATGGGTCCCAAAATAATGATTAACAGTAGGTGTTGTTTCCATTTTTCGAAAATTTCAAGATTACAATGAATCTAGAGGGCGGAGGTACCTACATATATTGAGTCAAAAGATAGATTGGGTCTGAGGGAGAGGGGGTTTGGAGCTTGAGAGATGGACCGGGCCCTTCGTAGAAACCTCTTTCTTTTACCGTCGTAAGACCATTGAACCCTACACACATATAAAGGAATTACTTTTTGATTGTTGTCCACCTCATTATTTATTTTCCTGAAAAGACAGGTATGATATCTAGACACACTGCCATTTTAGTACCACCAGAAATGGAAAAAATTCAAAGGAATCAAAAACAAAAATTTTGAAAAATTGGATTTATGTTCAACGAATCACACCCATTGAAAAAGGTATTTTATTTTGGTTTGATCCGTGATCGTAATGCAGTTAGTGCTAAAGAAACGGGGATAGTGTGTCTCAATAGAGTCTTTCAGTGGCATGTATTGGTCCTCTTCCCCATTACTTAGAAAAAGTGATCCATCGATTCAGGTACAAAATTTTGTGATTTATAAATCTGATCTCATGTGCACCTCCACACAACTAAGTTGTAGAATTGAAAATTTGCAAAAGAATAGAATGACTACCTGAATCAACCAAATAAACCGTTAAAGAGGTTGTATTCCAAGGAGGTCCAGTATACTAAAACCAATGGGAGGTTCTTGAAGACTCGAACTGTCACAGGGTTTCATTCATTGGACGACCGAGGCTTGGGACACTGTAAGAACTACAAAGCCGAAAGCAAGAGGTGTGTAGTAGCGTAACAACTAGTAGTAGTATATGGCTCACATTTTGTGCCTTAACTTATTGTTAGTTCTTTAAGGTCCTAATAAGGTGCTCTTGTAAGCACCTTCTCAGATGAACTATTAATATATTTGATTAGACAACTTCATATGATGATGACAACAAAAATGTCTATATATTTGATACCTAAATTGATTCCTTATGGTGTGTGAAGACCTGCAATAGCTTGTAAAGAGATCTCTGGCGGTTTAGGTCCTTCCAGCCCTTCAATTCCCATTCTACTGCTTCCTACTTTGGAGAGGCAGAAAAAAGAGAGGGATCCACTTTTTGGGGAATATGAGTCGAGCAATAACAAGAATATTTCTAGTGGAACATATTTCACAATCCTTGGAGAGATAGTTCTCTAACAGACCAAGGGAAAATAAATTCGACTCATTTACATTCATAGGTTTGTCGTTCCTATAGCTTCTCCATTTGTTCACTAAAATGAGCGAACTGATTAGTATTCGTGAAATCATAAGCTGTGGAAATGCAAATTATTCACTCATCGAAACAAAAATAAATGATCTTGTGAGACAGACGGGAAGAAAGGAAGTAGAACATCTAGATGCATGATGATCTTTTGATATCCACTTTAAAATTACTAAAATACAGACCATGTGCATTGAACATTGTACCTGCTAACAAGTACCTGCTTTAAATATGGTGGTAAACAAGAATTGGTTTTTTAGCAGGGTACGAAATGTATTGTCAAATATTCAATATGATTCCACAAGATCTATTTTCATTCAATAATATTTTTATCCATTTTGTTTTGGATCGAATTTGGCGGCATGGCCAAGTGGTAAGCGGGGGACTGGAAATCCTTTATCCCCAGTTCAAATCCGGGCGGGTCCGGCCTATTGCTTTTTCCTTGTGCTTATTCGCTTTGGAGAGTTGGTTTGCAAGTACAACTTTTGTAACTTAATGGTATACTTATGGATTGGCCAACAAAAATTATTATGATTTCCTTATTCCTGGAAATATTCTGTCCCTTAGGCATCGTAGAGAATTGAGAGGAAAACCTGTTGTTCCTACTCCTCTTTCTGGCGAAAGCCTAATGTATTCATTTTTTTTCTTTGATTCCACCCGCTAACAAATAAGTAAGAAGAAGTATCCAAAGACTCATAATTTAATCTATCCAACCGGTCTTACAGAGGTATGTAAGAAAGCCCACTATGATGAGCTGATAGCTAAGGAAAATTTCAACTATGCATGGGAGACTGTTTACCAAAAACACAGGTCTCCGCAAAAGACCACAAAGTGATAACAAGAAAGGTGAATTTTCACATTTCCCCAAGAATGTCAGTTCCACTGCTCCATGGATATGGTTTAGGAATTTCTTAGATTAGAAACGAAGAGCCTAGAGATTCTTAAGAAAGAAATGCACGTATGTTAAGTCAGGATTCGGTGTCTTTCCTCTTGCGTCCAGTACTGAGAAACAAGATTAACTTAACCTTACCTTTCACTTGTTAGTTTTAAGATGGGGTAAGCTTTCTCTCACCAGGAAAGGGGGCCTCTTGGATGAGTAGTTCCCTTAAACCAACTGATAAGGAGTATTTGGACGGCTTGTCAAATGTTTAGAAAGCCATGTACTGGAAGGACTAAAAGGAGTTTTTCTTGGGGTAAGAAAATAACAACAAGGCGGGGAAAGTAACATCTCGAACAACTCGAAGAATGAAAAAAGAAATGAGAAATAAGGAGTTCCAAAATAAGAAAGAAAAATGGAGCTTTTAGCAAGCCCCTATTTATTTGATTAGTAAAGCTTTATTTGAATATTGAGCACAGCCTTTGATTCTTGGGAAAGTCGTTAACGATAGATAGACTGCAGAAAAGAAACCTAGGTGGAGTCATAACTACTTGTTATAAATATTATCTTGTTATTGCATCGAAACATATAAATGTTGACTAATCTGGCTAGCGTTGAACTTGGTAAAATGAAATGGATGGATAATTGAAAATTGAGATTATTCAGGAATACATGTTGAATTCTGAGATTACACATGGAATTTATAGTAGTAGATCCATAATCAAAAAATCTTTTGTGATTGTTCCATAAGAAATGAAATAAAAGATCGTGAGCAACTTATTTCTCTGAAATCAGAGATCAGAGCGATTTTCCTACTTTTTCCAAAATAGTCGACGATATCACATCATTAGGATACTTCGGATATGTTAGAGTACATATATCCGAGACCGATGCTAAAACATTTTCTCGAGATGTCTTCAAAATTCTTAGAGTCCTTGCTCCAGATCTTGTTCCCCCAAGTGCGAAAGCAGTTAGTTCCATAGTTTGAGAATTCTTCTAATTCCGAGTACTGGCAGGCTTGACGTATCCTATAAAGAGAGTGAACTCTGTTGAGAACAAGATTTTGATCGATGCCAAAATATAAAGGTGCAATGAAGATCATTTCATAGAGATAAGGTTTTTACAATGACTCCTATTAGAAATATGTTAAAATCTATCCTTAAAGTATAACACGAATGCACAAAGTTATATCATATCTTCGTTGCTGAAATCTGTATATTTGAGGATTTGAAAAGTCACAGAAAAAGCCCAAACAGTCCAGGATCCGACAGGGAAAGAGTGCAGAGTGATCTAGACTGTGGACCGAGGTCCTCAGGTCCACAGCCACAAAACGGTCGACCGCCCAAAAAGGACCAGTCGACCGGTGATGATCCCTTCTGTTTTTTTTTCACATGACCAGTCGACCGGTCATATACCACCAGTCGACCGTTTTGGTCTCTGGAAGAAAACGGTCGACCGGTGAATACGGACCAGTCGACCGGTCTGTGTATTTTTGCACATAACGGCTATTTTTCTGGGTTTTTTAAATTCAACCAGTCGACCGGTGATTTTCAACCATTCGACCATTTTCAAACAGCAAGCTTTTTCTGAAAGGTTGCTTCTATTTGTGAAGAGATTTCTATTCAATAATCAAAGGAAATGGACATAACTTTTTATAGAAACTCTTCATGAAGAATTACTGCCTTTCTACTATTATATAAACAACTTCAAACTTGTTTTACAATAACCGAAATCATTCTATATTCTCTCTAATTTCTGAATTGCATTTTCATATTCTTTGCAAAACAAAAGCTCTCCAAATTTCAAATACTTGTTGAATCCTTGAATCAATTTAATATCATTTGATTCAACAAGCATTCTACTTCCTTAAATCTACGCATTCAAAGTATATACTCGAGGATCAGATTATAGGAAGATTGTATTCAAACTGTTGACTATCCGTGTTGAATCAAGAACACAAAGCAGAAGTCAAAACCATTGTATTAGTTGAAGTACTGTGTGTGATCAGGCAAGTGTTGAAGTCCTCCATGTTGTAAGAGGCAAGTTGTGAAGTCCTCGTGTTGATAGAGGCGTGAGATCCCGTTCGGCTGCTCGGGTGTTGTATACCTGTTCCTCCGGGTGAAGCGAGGTTGTTGTTAGTGAAAATCCAGATAGAAGGCTGGGACTGGACGTAGGACGGTGCTCCGAACCAGTATAAAAATCCCTGGTGTTATTACTTTACTTTACTGCTTTTTATTTGTGATATATTTCACTATCTCATATTTATTTGCATAACTATTGTAAATATACAAGTTAGTTTATCACATACATTCCGCATATCCATATTACTGATCCTGCATAAGTCGTATACAGATTTTTCAATTGGTATCAGAGCACGGTCATCACATAACCGTAACAAAGTTATTTGATATATTCGAGTAATATGGAAAATAACGCAAGCACTAGCACTAACACTTACACGGAAGGTCAATCAACACAAAGACCTCCATTTTTAATGGTCTTAACTATAGCTATTGGGCAACACGTATGGATTTTTACATGCAGTCAACTAACTATGATGCTTGGAATGCTACTCAGAAAGAAATAGTAAATCCAACAACTGAGTATTCAGAATGGACACCGGTTGAGAAAACGGCAGCAGCCGTAAATGCAAAAGCAATAAATATGTTGTTTTGTGCATTAGATCAAAATGAATATAATCGTGTTAGTATCTGCACCACTGCCTATCAAATTTGGCAAACGCTAAAAACCACTCATGAAGGTACTAACAAGGTTAAACAAGCCAAAATAGCCATGCTGAAAAGTCAGTTTCAAAATTTCAAAATGAAGTCAAATGAGACTATCAATGATATGTATTCACGATTTCAAACTATTCATCATGCACTTATTGGCTTAGGACAAAAATATTCAGAATTTGATGTTGTTTCAACAGTCCTACACTCTCTGACTATTGAATGGGAAGGAAAAGTATTAGCGATTGAAGAAGCTAATGACCTTTCCATCATGAAGCCAGATGAATTGATAGGAAATCTAATGTCCTATGAAGCTAATTTGCAGGCTAGAAAAGAACAGAAAGAAGAAAAGAAAAATGTAGCATTACATGCTGAAAAAGATGAAGATGAATCAGATTCTGAAGATGAAGACTTGGCATTCATTGCAAAAGGTTTCAAGAAATTCATGAAACGACAAAAAGCAAGTCATTATAACAAAAAGAAAAATGGATCAAATAGACCGTCATCATCCGTTGTAGAATGTTTCAACCGCCACAAAAAAGGGGCACATGCACAAGGATTTTCCAGAACAAAAGAAGAAGTCAGAAAATGACAAATTTGAATACAAGAAGGACAAATCAAAGAAACGAGCATTCTCAGTAACATGGGATGATTCAAACTCGTCTTCATCAGAAAGTGAAAGTGATACAGAAAATGAACATGCAAACGTTTGTTTCATGGGAACAGACGATGAGGTACAAATTCCTACTTTTGAAGAAGTTCTTGATATTAATGCTGAATTAATATTTAAATTTAAAGACATAAAACGACAACTCAAACAAGCCAAAGCTGATTTGAGTAGAGCAGAGTTTGAACGAGATATGTTAAAAGACGAGACGATAATATTAGAAGAAGAACTTGAAAAACTTCAAGAATCATCATATAATATTGATTCTCAATTATCTCTTTTGAGTCAAGAAATTGAAACTCAAAAAGAGAAAAACGATGCTCTTACTGCTGAAAATCATGAACTTAAGGCAAAAGTCAAAATTCTAGACCTAGAAAAGGCTGGTTTACAAACTAAGTTAGATAACATCACTCAAAATGTTTCTAACTTCAACAAAGGTCGAGAAAATTTGACAAAGATTATTGAAAATTCACAGTCTGTATTAAATAAGCAAGGGTTGGGATATAAGAAACAAGGAACTCAGAAATGTCATTCTTACAAAAAGAAGAATGTAAAAGCTAAAAAGAATTCTAGTTTGTTATATTCCAAGCCAAAACCACTTATGAATTTTCAAAAGAAAAATGTCAAGACTATCAAAATATGGGTTCCTAAAACAAATAATAATTTGATTAGGAACAAATATATTCAGCAGTTCATAAATACTGTGCATCATAATTCTAATTATATATATAAAGGGGATACCGAACCCGTATGCGTTTGGACTCCTAAGACCTAACTCTTAAGACCCCATAAAAAGTGGGTACCATGGACTTAATTGTATTTTTGTAGGTCCCACTTAAGAAAAGAGGAAAGTGGATATTGGACTAAAGGTGCTATAATTATTTGTATTCTCTACTACTCTCGATTACTGTGTTTATTATGGTATTTATTCTTTTTAATCGATGACAAAGGGGGAGAAATATTTTCTCTCATGATGATACATATCATTCATGTTACATATACTATCATTTAAAATTATGTGATTAACATGGTAATAGTATATATGTGCTAACATTTGTTAATACAGGAATCAAAAGGTAATATTATTTATATTATGAACTAACAAATGTTGCAGAAATTCAGGGGGAGCTTTATATTCAGAGGGAGAAAATCCAAGGTGTTGTCATCAATCAAAAAGGGGGAGAATGTTGAGAACAAGATTTTGATCGATGCCAACATATAAAGGTGCAATGAAGATCATTTCATAGAGATAAGGTTTTTACATTGACTCCTGTTAGAAATATGTTAAAATCTATCCTCAAAGTATAACACGAATGCACAAAGTTATATCATATCTTCGTTGCTGAAATCTGTATATTTGAGGATTTGAAAAGTCACAGAAAAAGCCCAAACAGTCCAGGATCCGACCGGGAAAGAGTGCAGAGTGATCTAGACTGTGGGACCGAGGTCCTCCGGTCCACAGCCACAAAACGGTCGACCGCCCAAAAAGGACCAGTCGACCGGTGATGATCCCTTCTATTTTGTTTTTGTTTTTTCACATGACCAGTCGACCGGTCATATACCACCAGTCGACCGTTTTGGTCTCTGGAAGAAAACGGTCGACCGGTGAATACGGACCAGTCAACCAGTCTGTTTATTTTTGCACATAACGGCTATTTTTCTGGGTTTTTTAAATTCAACCAGTCGACCGTTGATTTTCAACCATTCGACCGTTTTCAAACAACAAGCTTTTTCTGAAAGGTTGCTTCTATTTGTGAAGAGATTTCTATTCAATAATCAAAGGAAATGGACATAACATTTTATAGAAACTCTTCATGAAGAATTACTACCTTTCTACTATTATATAAACAACTTCAAACTTGTTTTACAATAACCGAAATCATTCTATATTCTCTCTAATTTCTGAATTGCATTTTCATATTCTTTGCAAAACAAAAGCTCTGCAAATTTCAAATACTTGTTGAATCCTTGAATCAATTTAATATCATTTGATTCAACAAGCATTCTACTTCCTTAAATCTACGCATTCAAAGTATATACTCGAGGATCAGATTATAGGAAGATTGTATTCAAACTATTGACTATCCGTGTGGAATCAAGAACACAAAGTAGAAGTCAAAACCATTGTATTAGTTGAAGTCCTGTATGTGATCAGGCAAGTGTTGAAGTCCTCCGTGTTGTAAAAGGCAAGTTGTGAAGTCCTCGTGTTGATAGAGGCGTGAAATCCCGTTCGGCTGCTCGGGTGTTGTATACCTGTTCCTCCGGGTGAAGCGAGGTTGTTGTTAGTGAAAATCCATATAGAAGGCTGGGACTAGACGTAGGACGGTGCTCCGAACCAGTATAAAAATCCCTGGTGTTATTACTTTACTTTACTGCTTTTTATTTGTGATATATTTCACTGTGTCATATTTATTTGCATAACTAGTGTAAATATACAAGTTAGTTTATCACATACATTCCGCATATCTATATTACTGATCCTGCTTAAGTCATATACCGACTTTTCAAACTCTCCATACCCACCCAGATAAAGTAAGGACATCTAAGTTCTGTTCGAAAACCTCATACGAGAACTTGTATAGAGAAGGATTTCCCACAGCGCATATTGGGAGCGTAAATAATTGTAACCATATACATATGAAATGACAGCAATGGAGTGTCAATCCTCTGCTTTTATTTGTAGAGTCAACCGCCAAACGCAAATCCTAAGGATTTTGTTAGCAAAAAATTTCAATCAGTTTGACCAAATCAAACTTTTTTGGACTTCTTTTAAATGCTTCTAGATGCTTGTAGTGGGCATTTACATAACATACGTTATCATTCGTACATTGCAAACGAGCACCGGATGCAAGAACAAGGAACTATTTATTACCAATAAAGTCAGACATAGAGCGTTATACTTCTTTTTTCTTGTAATGGTTGAAGAGTTCCTTTATCTGAGGGTGCAGGATTCTCGCGGAATCGTGCAACGGAGGGTCCTGAATTTAAGACTTTCTACACAAAAAATATTTTATTACACAATGGTTAAAGAGCTAAGGAAAGAATCCTCTGATTAATACTTGAGTTAGAAGATGAAGTTGCCATACGAACCTCTGAATATAAAATAAAAATGTCTAAATATTATAACATGAAAGTGAAACCAAAGACTTTCAGGGAAGGAGACTTAGTACTCCGAAGGGTACTGGCTAATACCAAGAATCCAAAGGATGATTCACTAAGGCCAAATTGGGAAGGACCCCTGATTGTACACAGAAAAATCTCTCCAAGATCTTACCACCTATGTAAACCCGATGGCAACATGGTTCCATGAACATGGAATATCAAGCATTTAAGACCGTATTTTTCCACAATAAATAAGTGAGATGGTTGTCATGGAAAAAATGCCCCATAGAGTTTAAAAATAAGAAAAACTACTTAATTAAGGAATAATGAAACTCTATTTGATTAGATAAAATTCCAGTAAGGGAAATACTACATGGTTAAGTGCACTTCGACTTCAACTCAGTTAAGAAATTTTATATGGTTTGGAGTGATATGCTCCTTTATTTTGGAATAAGCCCTTGACGTAGTTAAGGCACTTCCTCAAAGGGAGGAGGGGTAAGCCTAGAGAGATGCGTCATGCTCCCACTAAATCCCTTGATCCCACCACTAGTGTTCCAAATGAAGCACCCAGTGTCGCCCCTTGGAAGGAAGTGTTGCCTATAAGACCTGGCCGATGCACTCATAAGCCTTTTTTCCATCACTAATGTGGCATGTGCAAGGTGCCCTCTAAAAGAGGGACGGGTAAGCCTTGGAACATGCGCCAGGCTCCGAATAAAGCACACTCTGCCTCTATTCTTTTTATAACAAGCTATGCCTCTGCTTCGGCTAAGCAGGTCCGGCCTCTACTTATGCCTTGTCCCGTAGACAGAACGAAAATTCAAAATGAGAACTTAAAGCACGTCATGCCTTTGTTCGAAAGAAGAACATGGCTTACCACTTATTTTAGGAAAGCAAAATTGTAAAAGGCCTTAAATGGGCTCTAAATTTTCAGGCCAGCCAAGATTCTGGTCTTCTATTAACTCTAAAAGTGGATTTCTAGACTTCAACAATTTAAACTACTCGAATCTGGATTTCGTGTCTACTTATTATTGCCAAAAAAGGTTTTTTCCCTTCTACTAATTGCAGAAGTAAATTTCTAGACTTCTATTATTCAATACCTAAACCTAGGTCTCATGTCTTCTAATTACTAATAAAATGTGGTCCTTCCAAGAAAAAATTCCTAAATTAATAACATCTAAAATTAGATTTCATATTAACCAACAAAAGATGAGATTTTAATTGGTAGACCAAACAATGGCACTAACACCCAATATACTAGACTTCATAGAGACGAATGAAGGAAAATAAATTAAAAGCAAAGGAAAGTAAGCAAACAGACAGAATTTATAGTGGTTCGGCATAAACGAGCCTACATCCACTTTTTAAGCTTTTTATTCAACAACGAATTACAAGTACAATGCGTAGAAACTCTCAACACTTAAATTACAATCAATCCATTTTCACAAATATTGAAATTCACTCAAAAATCAACAAAATGCTTGCCGGTCGAATATTAATGGTGATAGAGTGTAGACCAATCAAGTTTCCAAGTTTCCAAAAGATCCCTTTGCATTGGTCGGGTCGGGTACTTATAAGGGTCAGATATGGCCTTTTAAGTGGGAATGGTTACCATGTGTGTGGCAGCATCTCCGGTTTAACAGGTACCCAGTTTGTGTGGTTCGTAGGTTGTGGATTGTGGCCATGTATCACTAGACCCCCGCAAAAAGGATGTAGTGGGAAGTGGCTTCATGTAATACAGGAAATGGGGTCGGTTGAGTCAATCCCATTCAACCCGATACCGCCTTCCCTTCGTTCGACCCGGAGTCCTCATTCTTTGTTCGACCCGAGTTTCCCATTCATTGCTTCTCTATTTTGTTTGGCTTGGGAGTTGGAAAACTACACATTTCGACTTATCTGCAACTTGATCTGATATCGTGTCTTGGAAGGACATGACCTTTGGTGTCTAATGCACGTGTCCATAATCACTCGATCATTGGACGGCCTGGTCACAAGGCAGGCTAACAGTTTCCCCCCAAGTACGTCTTATCGAAGATGAGGCATGCTTTTAACTCGTTAATTCATCTATTCTTGAATTAGCAACAATCAATAGTCGTGTTTTTATGTAGAACCATGTCCCTTGATTCCTGTGCATCATATATAAATAGGAGATTATATCTACATTCATCCTTGTTGCATTTGGTAATTCAGGATCTTCAACAGGAGCGTAGGCAAATCATCAGGTAATTCTCTTAACCTTTGTCGAAGCAAAAGGCCAACATTATTTGTTTGAGCCATGTTGCCTTGTTAATTATAGTACATGATCACATGTGCAGAAATGATTCCAAATAATTCTTATGGTTGTTGAAATCTAATCAGTTCATATGAATGCGACACATTGTCATGAATCATAAAACAACTTTTGTGAGTGTTCTCCATTTCTTTTAAATCCTTTCAACTTTTGTTGTTGACACTTGTTTGGGTCAAAAAAACATGAGGTGACTCTGGGTCGAAAATACTCGACCCAATAGCTTTTTGAACTGTATTGTTTAGAATCTCCCATGTCTGTCTCTAAAGACCAAGTCAACCTATCATTTCAGAGAGAATGTGAATAATCTCTTTTACATCATGTAAGCCGATCCATGCTCTTCAGTTCAGTTCTTATCTTATTTTTTCGCAACTAAATTACTTCAGGTTCACAAACCCTACTGTTTCAAAACTCCTCAACTTTGATTCAATTCTCCAACTCGACAAATAGGTAGGCTGAGGGTTGATAAATTCATGTTTTAATTCGACTTTTGAATGAAATTGGTTCCAAAAATGTACTAATTATCCTCGTTTGTTGCCATGACATGGACACTTTGAGACTGGGGGTCATCATCATTGTTAGTGATGCCGAAATCATCACGGGTAGTGGTCAAGGTGGTTCTGGTCCACAGGCGATGTCAAGGAAGTTGGTTTATGGGTTCGTAACTTTCTTTTTACTTCGATGAGTTGGAGAAAAAGGTATAACGGGACATGAAGAGAAGACGAGATGGAGAAAGAGATTTGGATTGGCTCGGATGTTGGCGGGTCCAACGGGTTACTCGGCTCGAAGACTGTATGCCTTTTTGTTTAGTCCCAAAGGCAATGAGAGAGGAGGGTCAAAAATCAAAGCAGAGCCTTGGTTCCGAAATTCTCGACCCGGGTTGAGTTCGACCCATGGTTATTTGATCCAAAGACCTTGAGTTGTACACATGCCACCGAAGAGGCTAATACACATATATGTTTATATGTCCAAACCAGCAAATAAGTAGGTCATAACAAATAGCACTCCATTTTGTATATATACAACTCGACCAAAGCTAACACATCACATACTTTCGTGGACAGTTAAGATAAAGACTTTTAAAACTGGACTTAATTGGCACAACATATATACTTAGAAATTTTGGACTTAGGAACATAAACTCCTTCAAAACTGTGATGCATATCGAACAACTGCAAACTTTTACTGCTTCTTTTCTTTATGTTTCACCATACTTGCACTGCACATACATAAAAGGGTACATGTTACTTTACTCTAATTTTTGACATTTCTTTGGTATTACAACAAACATGTCTAGGAGATATCCAACAAGATATTCAAGTCTGAAAAAGGAAAGGCTCCAGAGTCGTCTACTAATCCCAATGTTCTTCCATCAAACTCAAATTCGAACAGTTCTGACTCAGAATTTGAAGTTAATCCCATCGAGGATATAGAATCATCCGATGAAGGGACGTTTGTGGATGAAGAGTTAGGAGGAGTGGGAGACAATCGAGGTTTCGATACTTTTGGCAATGCAGTTTTCCTGTAGGAGTCCGATGACTCATGGATACCTACTACCGACGAACCAAGACTGCGGCGATTATGTCTAAATCATGGGATATCTTGGGATGAGGTTCGGGTTACCGAAGGAATCCTGGATAGACCTCACAATCCTCCAGAAGGTAATATGGCGATAAGCCAACTAATGTGCTTAGTCGGGACTATTCCTCCATTTCCTCTGTTCGTCGTCGATTTTCTAAGACGATTAAGAATAGCTCATATGAAGCTCCATCCAACAGCCTACTCATACTTGAACACCTTATATATTGCTTACATGAAGGTTCTAGGTGTTGAGCCCACCTTTGAGGGCATAACTTTTTTCTACCACTTCAAGCAATGAAAGTTAGGGACTCCTTCTTTCCTTTAATCTATTCCCAAAAGGAAAATTATCGTTGATGGGTTCAGTAATGTAGGTGACATCAGACCCAATTGGTTCTGCTTTCGACATCGACCCAGGTGTGCAAGGTGGGAGCTTCAATATAGTGAGTTTCAAACCTTAGGTTTCTTGCTCCAACTTCAATTGCCGATTAACAAACCTTTCTTTCTTATTTCCATCTCCAAATCCAAAGAAAGCGCAGGGCTAAATATATCAAGATCGCCTGAACCTTTTGTTGAATGCTAATCCAGATTTCTTAAGTGTTAGAAAGTGCTTAGGGGATGAGTTTCTTCATCGACATCATCTCCTTAGTCAGCAGTGAAGTATCGAACTTTGTGGAAATCATGCTTATGTTTAGGTGCCCTCAGCTCAGGTACCACATGTTTCAACATGGATGGGGATTGTGTCCCCCGGTCGAGGGGAAAACAACGACAACATCCGAAGTTGGAGAAGGCTCGAAGAGTAAAGATTCCACCGGTTTAAGTCCAAAACCTCAACCAAGAAGCAAAAGAGAAAACTCCTGAAAAAGAGCCAATCGAAATTTCCATGAGTCCTTCCCCAGTAAATGTTCGTACTGAGGAACTTTTGGAGCCGCCCATCGAAGAGAAGCCCAGGGGTTCTTCTCTCAAAGATACGTGTGTTTCTGAGAGGCAACCGTCTCTCAAGACCCCATCTCCTGCTGAGTCGCCAACTCACAATTGTCATCAAGAGGAGTCTATATTCAAAGGATTAGCTAATCTCGCCTTACCTGACGCAATATATTCCTCTCAAGACATCGATTCTGGCTCTTTCTTTCCTCCTTCTAAAGAGGAAGTCATACCTACCAAGACCGAGAAGACGATACCTAAAAGCTAAACTCTAGGATCTGGTCCGTTGGGGGGAATCACTTAGGACATACAGAACAAACACTGCACGTCACAGCACTTCACTACACCATAACAGCCAATTTGACACACCAGGATGCGGACATAAAATATGGTTTAAAGTCGTATCATAATTGATAGTGCTAAAATCCATATCAAACTACATTTTGCTATCCGCAACACCCCAAAGACCCTAAATATAACCATCCATCAACGAAGCTCCGGATCAGTTAATTTGATACAGCTTTTGGCTAAATCGAATGCGTATCGTATTGTGCACCTCATTAGGCACTCTGAACTAAAATTTTGGAAGCTCCCTTTTCGCTCTGTTTTACTTTGATGGTGACCGAAAACCCAAAATAGGGTTTTCGGTTACCAAATCTTGCCTCCACCTTCCTCCGGAATCTCCCCTACCGACAAAGACTAACAATCCTCTCCTTCGACGCAGCAACCCTTATTCCATAGCCCTCCGTTGACCGCAATTATGTGTTTCAATTGAATTGTGTTTTGCATGCCTGATAGTAAGGATTAGGGAACAAGTTGAAGTCTTTGCGTGTTAGTTGACCCTTACTTTGTGTTAGTTTGTTAGCTGTTTCAATTGAATCGTGTTGTGCAAGCCTGATAGTAGGGACTAGGGAACAAGTTGAAGTCTTTGCGTGTTAGCTGATTGCTACTTTGTATTAGTGTGTTAGCTGTTTCAATTGAATTGTGTTGTGCATGCCTGATAGTAGGGATTAGGGAACAAGTTGAAGTCTTTGTGTGTAAGCCGATTGCTACTTTGTGCTAGTGTGTTAGCTATTTCAATTGAATTGGTATGTACTAGTGTGTTAGCTGGTTGTTATACCCTGGAATCAGAAATGTATGGTACTAGTGTGTTAGCTGGTTGTTAGTTTGTTAGCTATTTCAATTGAATTGAATTGAAACATGTATGGTATAATTTTAGATTGCGGTATATATATCCATGAAACAAAGAAATAACAATGAGTTTAACAGGTTTGTTGATATGTTCTTTAGATCGCTTGCCACGCTGAATCCGAAATGTAGCAACCACATTCATGTACAACTTGTCACTGATTTATAGTTTAACTATTTAGCAATTAAAAGTTGTCCATTTCTTAAACTGAGCAAATGATAATTCTATAGTTCAATATTTAACCATAACTTCATCGTCATTTGACTGTTTGTTTGCCTTATGTTTGAAATTTAAATTGGGTTGTCTTATAACAAGTTTACTCTGTTTTGAGAGATAACAAGTGTACTAAAAATATTTTAATAGGTTTGTTGAAAATTTTGGTAGATGGATGATTACTAGACTTTATGGTTAATATTTTACTAGGCGATCCACCAGGTGGATGCTTTTTAGCTCACACGTAGGGTCGGGTATCCATGCTAATTAGCTTCATCCAAATGACGGATGTTGTTGCACTTAACCTTAGTAAAAAGTTGCATTCACTAGCAACTTTCCTCTACTTTGTAGCAGAGACTGTAGTGTAAGTTCCCTTGCACTACACAGTCTGCTTCAAAGAAACTGAAAGTTGCAAGTGAAAGTAGTTTTTTCCAAAGGTTAAGTGAAGCGGCATTCGACATTTGAATGAAACTAATTAGCATGGATTACTGACCCTGCATGTGAGCTAAAATGCAGCCACCTGGTGGATCGCCCAGTAAATTATTAATCAGAAAGTCAAGTATGTGTGTCATTCGAAGATGATGGTTCGATATCTTTAGCCGTTAAAGCAGATATATATTATTTTACACTGTTACAATGTACTGACTTGTTATAATGTACTGACTGAGACATATACCTGGTGTAATTTGACTTAAACTCAGTCAGTACATAATAATAGAAGACATTTCAGTCTACATATCATTTATATATATATATATATCTGTGTGTGTGTGTGTGTCATTAAACAAGTTCTATTTTAGCTCATTTCTGTATGCTTTAGTGAGTTACAATGTCGATCTCCTATCCAATGAAGTATTTGTAACTTGTTACATGAATTTATATGCAGTCCTGTTGGAGAAAACAGAAAAAGTGGGGAGGTGTATCGACTATATACGATGTTGGAGGTCACGTTAAACCACAAAGCTTGTGAGATGCTAGTATGTAGGTTACAAGTTCACAAAATCATGTCGGTAGCATTACATAAACATGTTATACATATAATTGACAAATATGCACACACGAACACAAAGACACGATATGCCCTTCACTATTATCGGTACGAACATAAAGACACGATATTTTCTATGCAATCAGGCATAAAATTACTTCTATTTTCTTGTAGATTTTGGTGCTTTTGTGCTGTTGGAACTCAGGTTGGCTATCACGATTCAGTTTTACTACCAATCATCAGGTTGGCCTTTTAAGCTTTTGTTTTAAACTGTGTATATATATTAATATTTATGATGTTATAAAATTTTATCAGCATCAGCTAGCTTATTCTCAGACTGCTTTGATTTACAGCAAAAACATGGATTTCATCGGCATGATCAACACTTACGCTCATTCCTCCCGGCCTCGACTAGAGTTATATCAGGCTAATCATATGTTTTTACCTTTTTTTTGTTAGTTCATACTGTTATGAAAACCTTTGACAGTTTCCTTTGTATACGTTTGTATATTATACATTGTGTTCGTGTTATGAAAAATTTTGTAATGCTTTGAGTATATATATATATATATAAATTGTGTTATTCTTGTGTATAAATTGTGGTATATATGCTTTATTATGAAAAATATGTGCTATAGTTTCTGTTTATATATATATATATATATATATATATATATATATATATGCACGTATATAAATATGTGCACACACATATATAATTAGATACGGTTAAAGGCCGTGTCTGAATATGATTTAGATACGGCTAGTAGTTGTATGTTATCACCAGTGAGATATGGTATGTAGCCGTATCTAAAAAATTAACACGCCGTTTTTTGATACGGTTTTTTGCCATGTTTAAGAGCTTTAGATACGGCTAAAAACACAGCTTAATTAGCATATATGGTGTAGTGCTTGTGCAATATCCTATTTCCTAATTTTAATATTGGTTCTTGTTAATTTGCAGGGAAGATGTCTCACAGAGTCTATGACCCCAAGAAACTTCGCTAAAGTCTTCCCAAATCTCATTTTGATGTTGACCCTGATTACTGAGAGGACCGTGGAAGAGATGACATAAGGCATTATCAATCGAGATACCCTTGATCCTCACATTCCCTTTCTCTGGTTCGCTCAGATTATGATAAGTATAAAAGTCGCCAAAGTCATCGTGAGGGAGACAAGCAGGTCCCCAAAGCTCCAATCTTTCCAAAAGAGTCGTATTCTTAAGGTAAGCTGCCTAAGAAGCATTATGACTCCAAAGACAAGGAAAAGGATAAGAGTAGCGCGACAATCATTTCCACTAAGCGAAAATCCATTGACATTTCCACATTTAAACCTGTGGTGCTTGACCCCTCCATTGAGCAAAGAATAAAGGTTTTAAAAGAGCAATTCCCTAAATATCATTTAGGAAACATGCACTTCTTACACAACCTTGAACCATTCTCTTCCAACTGGCCTGATCTCATCAAAGCTCAAATAGACTTCATGGACTATCAATATCAAAAAACTTGTAAGTATGCCCAAAAACTGTCCAAGATTATTAGGGAACTCCAGGTGGTCCCGAGTAATCAGAAACAGATGTAGGAGTATGAAACATCGCGTGTTAAATTCTTGGAGAAGGAGTATGAAGACGCACAGTTCAAGCTTGCACTTGCACAGCACGACATCGAAAAGTATAAGAAGTTGCATGACGAATTACAACAACGCTTTCACAACGAGCTCAATTCCAACAGCAAAGAATGCACAGCTCT
Organism: Allium sativum; assembly: GCA_030737875.1. Taxonomy (NCBI): domain Eukaryota; kingdom Viridiplantae; phylum Streptophyta; class Magnoliopsida; order Asparagales; family Amaryllidaceae; genus Allium; species Allium sativum. The sequence continues at coordinate 340,178,819 of CM060919.1, forward strand.
AAAGAAACAAGTCGAGGGCATCACGACTGAGAAAACTCTGAATTAAAAATGTCTTGCACTCGCCTCGAGAAGGAAAGGATCGAGCTCAATAAGGAAGTTGCAGATCTAAAATCCATGTTGGCGGAGGCTGAACAGAGGGCTATAATAGCTTAGGGAAATGCAAACATCGCCCACGAATATGCTTCTACTTCTAAGTCATGGCTTGTTGAGGCCCAACGAGAGTTGGATGATTTTGGGCCTCTCTTAGTATCTTTCTTTGCTCAAGTCCTTCATGCTCGTGATATTTCCTGGGTACAGGACTACTTACAACATTGGTCAATGCTTAGGACAAGCTTGTTGATGAAGAGAAGCATCGATTGAAGGTTGAGACTGTGGATGAGGAGTTAATGAGGACATTCCTGAGGGGCGAATAGCCAGAGCGTTTAGTAGAGGGGAGAAGGCTAATAAAAGAGGCTATGGAAGCTACACAACGCCAAGTTAAGGGTAAGGACGCCATCAAAGCTAGTTTTATTTCCTCCTATGCAATGTCTGAGGCTGGGGGGACGGACGAATACGATCCTGAACGTCCAAGACTCACCACACGTTCATTCCTTTTCCCTATAGTCAAACTTGTAACTCCCGCCACTCCTAGAGATCAATCAGCTGAAGGTATCTCTACATTTTCCCTATAGTTTGCTAAAGCTATTTCGGTGTGTCGTCATGCTATGAAGCTTCCAATCGAGAGGCATGTTGTTTCTCTAGAGCTAACAATTATTAATCTCTCTTCTTTAGGTATGAAACCTACTGACGTTACCGAAGATCCAAAGGTCGAAGCAAGCGATAAGTCTGCACCGCCTACTAATGGTGATGCCCCAAAAGAAGGTGAAATGATTGCAGCTCTGAAGGATCTCGATGGCAAAGGGGGCGAGGGGGGTGATGAAGTTATATGCACTGGAGCATCCACCAAACCGAGGAGCTAACCCTCGCAAAATTGAAAGCAAGGAACGAACAACTCCTAAAGATTAAAGTTGAAACTTCGGAAGTGTCTGTCTTGGTCGAACCCATCCAAACGATTCCTCCTCCTATCTCAAAGGTTTCTATTAAGCCTTATAGGTCACTCTTAACAGACACGACTTCCTAATCCATCGCTAATCCAGAAGATTCCTCATTTGATAAAACCAAGAGGAAGAAACACATCCTTATAGTGACCGAGAGAGAGAGGAGCAGCGGAAGCTTAAAGAGTCCAATAAATCTAAAGTTACTCCCAAGTCTCAGTGAAACTTTGTCCTTTTCTTAATGTTGTACTTTCCACTACCTGCTATAGTTGTTACGAGTGTGGCCCTCGCATTTTTGTTCTTCTGTCTTGTACAAACCTGCATTCTGTAAATAAATCAAGGTTCCTACAATATCACACATTTGCAAGTTTATTACATATTTCAATCAAATGTACTTGCAGTCAAGGCATTATTAAACTAAGTAGTAAACAGTAAATCACATAACAGTTAGATAAGGGTTTCAATTCAACATACTCACAATCAAAAGTATTATTAAACTTAGTAATAAACAATAAATCATATTGTACTCAGCTAAGGGGTGTGATGTGTATGTATATGCCCCCAATCAATTTTGAACAGAGTGCCTGACCAGGGCCTGTTCTAGATTGATTAGTAACGACATATCATTTCCCCCAGTGTCAGTAGGGATTTTAGACTCAGTTCGCATTCATGCCCCCGTTCCTTCTTTGGGGGTAAGACACAAGTTATTTGAGCACTCAGTCCAGGTGCTTTTATACTCTCATGTCGTAAGTCTAGGATAGAGTTTGGGCTTAGGCGGTCTCAAGTCATGGTGCACCAATTCACGCCTACCCTGCTTTTATACTCACTCTCAAATCGAGAGGGTTTGAGTTAGTCGTGCGAATGGTCACGTCATTCGCTTCGGTATTTCATCTACACTCTAATCCTTAGACTGAAATCTTCCGATTCTAGTGTCAATATCGAACCCGATTTTAGTCTATATTCCATCCACGCTCTGGTGGGTGAAGTTTATAAAGCAAGCAGTCGGGTCACACTATCTCAGGCATCATCCTTTAGCCCATGAATCAGGGGCATAGGTTACTGCCAGGGATGGTCGGGTCACATCCCTATCATTTGTACTCACTCTGTCGAACCATGAGGAAGAGTTTATGCGATGTCTATGTGTAGTATCTCACTTTGGTCTACAAAGTGAGAATCACCATATCGAGCGTTGATGCCCAACTCGGTTTTAGTCAATCTAAATCTAATCAGCCACGGACTTGAGATTGCTTGTCAAATCATGAGCAAGTGAACATCATTAAGGGGTGAATCATCCTTTTCGTTCAGGTTTGGTACTAGCTGATCATATCGCAACACTCAACTAAATACATCGACAGACATAGAGCATGGAAAGAGCTTTAAACACATGTGATATCCTCACAAACACAAGAGACATAGAAATAAATGTAGTAACTAACAAGGAACACACAATATTTTTATAATGGATCGGCTAAATCATAGCCTATGTCCACCTTGTAATCTCTTGTTTATATTAACCTAATAGTCTTGGGCAAGTAGTTACTCATTACATAGTTTGAAAAACAAAAGAGAAAAATACAAGTTCAAGTCAAGTAGTGTCGTAGATGCTCGACATTTCATACTTGCGGGAGATGGTCGACATCAACGGTCATTAGCCTGAAAGATCCATTGTCAAGCCTTTGATGAATAACGTATGGTCCTTTCTGCTTTGGACCCATGAAAACTAGGGTCAGGAAGGCACGCTTCAGTACTAGGTTTCCAGGTTCGAAAGTACTCGATCGAACCCTTCGGTTGTAGTATCTGGCAACTTGTTGTCTATGCTTTGAGGCACTTAGGTCGGCCTCGTCTCTTTTCTCATCTATCATGTCCAATGATTAAAGGAGAAGAGACTTCTTCATCAAAGAATCGTAATATGTTGTTCTGTGAGAGAGGACTTCCAACTCGACCGGGATGACCGCCTCAGAGCCGTAGGATAGTGAGAATGGAGTATGGCCAGTAGATGTCTTGTAGGTTGTTTGGTATGTCCATAGGTCTAGAGGTAATTCATCAACCCATCTGGCCTTCGCTTGCTCCAATCGCTTTTTCAGAATGGACTTGATGATCTTATTTATGTCTTAACATGCCCATTCGACTGCGGATGCGCCACAGCGGTATCTCTTCTCGATATGATATCACTGACGGAAATTTTTAAATTTCATGCTATCAAACAGGGTCCCGTTGTCAGTTATGATAGTTCTAGGGATTCCAAACTGACATATAATATTCCTTACAATGAAGTTGATCACTCGCTACATCGTGATCGTGGTTAGCTGCTCGGCCTATGCCCACTTGGTAAAGTAATCCACAGCCACGATTGCATCACTTCGCTCCACCTTTAGCAATTAGGAGGCTCCCAATGATGTCAATCCCCCATACGGAAAACGACCATCGTCTTGTCATCGAAGTGAGTAGGTTGGCTGGAGCTCTCGGAGTTCTTGCAAATTTCTGGCACTTATTGCAACGTCGTGAATAATCAGCTGCATTCTTATTTATGGTAGGCCAAAATTAGTCATACTGCAATATCTTCTTCGCCAGTGTCTATCCTCCGATGTAATCACCACAGTCGCATTCAGGTACTTCCCTCAAGAGACGCTTTACATCATCATGGGCTATGCACTGGAGCAAAGGAACTAAGAACCCCCTTCTATAAAGCATATCGCGCTGCATAACATATCTTGACGCTTTGCAGACAATCACACGTCTTTGATTCTTCCTCTCCAGAAGGATTTCATGCTGTAAGATTTTTTTTATGGGGCTCATCTAGGACTTTCTCTCAAGTTCGGTTTCCAATGCTTGGTCAATTTCCATTTGCTCAATGCTTGGAGTGTCCAATGCCTCAATCGGGACCATTTTTGTGTCTTCTGGATTGTCGGGGATGGCTAATTTGACAAGTATATCGGCCCTCAGTTTTCTGCTTGCGGAATATGGGTAATGCTATAACGCTCCAACCCATCTAACAACTCCTCGACCTGTTCAAGGTAGGCTACAAGTTGTGGCTCGTTCGTCTGAAACTCCTTCCGAACCTGAAACACAACAATCTAAGAGTCACAGTAAATATCCAATGGTACTACTCCCAATTCTCTTACGAATTTTAACCCAGCAATCAGGGCCTCATACTTAGATTCATTGTTGGTAGCGGGAAAAATCAGTCGTAAGGCATAATAGTTTGACCGTCCCTTAGGAGTTACCAGTACAACTCCAACGCCAGACCGTCGATCGTTGTGAGCACTGTCTATGTATAGCTTTTAAGTGCTTGATTCTAATCTGTATTTCGAAGGGCCATCTTCCACGCCCAACACATCTTCCTCTGGGATGGTGAATTCAGTTATGAAGTCTTCCAATGCTTGCCCCCGGATAGATTTCCACGGGAGGAAAGTAAGGTCGAACTGGCTTAGTTCAATGTTCCATTTAAGCAATCTTCCAGATGCCTTAGGTCATCGAAGGACCTCTCGTAACGGCTGGTCCGTGTATACCATGATTGAATGAGCTTAGAAGTAGTGGCAGAGTTTCCTTGAAGCGATTAATAGGCTCTAAGCAAGCTTCTCAATCTTTGGGTAATTGCGCTCTACCGCTGCCAACTTCTTACTCACATAGTACACCAGTCTTTGAACCTTATCCTCCCCGTGAACGAGGTTTGAACTGATTGCATGCGACGATACTGCTAGGTATATGAATAAATCTTCGTGATATATCAGCATGGACAATATTGGGGGGGTGCGTCCATTCGAAATGGCGCTTCCCTCGCTTTATCAAGTCAAAGAAGGTAATGCATTTATCAATGGCCTTGGATATAAATCTGCTCAAAGCTGCAACTTTTCCTACCAAGCTCTATACATCTTTGATTCGTTGTGGTTCTCGAGTGTTCCAAATTGTCGCAATCTGGTCTGGATTGATCTCAATTCCGCGAGAACTAACAATGAAAACCCAAAAATTTCTCTGACGCAACGCCAAATGAGCATTTCAAAGGGTTGAGTTTCATTTCGTAATGCCGGAGGATGTTGAATATCTCTGCCAAATATAAAACGTGATCGGCCGACTGTTTGGACTTTGCAAGCATATCTTGCACATACACCTCTATGAATTTTCCGATCTGATTATGGAATATGCGATTCGCTAGACATTCCTATGTCTCCTCGACATTCTTCAATACGAAAGGCATCACTACATAATAATATAACCCAAGGTCTGTGATGAAACTGGTATGCTCCTGGTCGACACATGCATTGGAATTTGGTTGTATCCCGAATATGCATCCATAAATGAAAGAAGTTCATGTCCAGCCGTCGAATCTACCAATTGGTCGATCCTTGGAAGCGAAACGTTTTCCGTTGGGCAAGTGCTTATTCAAATCTAAGAAGTTGATGTATGTTCGCCATTTTTCATTGGCATTCTTGACAAGAACTGGATTCGATATCCAGTCAAGATATGTTGAATCTCAAATAAAGACAATGCTTTCCATCTTTTCAATTTCTTGCTTTAAAGCTGCAGACCTCTCCGGGCCGAGCATACGCCTTTTCTGTTTGATTGGGACACTCTTCGGGTTGATGTTTAGCGAGTGACTCATAGTAGATGGAGAAATCTCACACATGTCAGTATGGGGCCATGCAAATACGTCTAGATTGGTCCGTAAGAAGTTCGTCAATTCCCTCGTCCGGAGCGAGTCTAGATGGAATCTGATTTTCTAGACCTTGGTCGGGTCGTCGTTATCAATCGGAATATCCACAGTTGTTTCATTAGGTGTCTCAATTTTACGTCCTGGTTCCTTGTCCTCTCTAGGATCAATATCCTCGAACTAATAATCGGGCGACTTTGGCTGGGATGCTTCCTTTATTTGCTACGCTGACACGTCACTAGCGGGAGAGGAGATATTGTTAGGCTCTACATCATCTTCATTGTGGATCATCTTCCATTCTTCTAAATAACAAGATCTTCCCCTCACTTGGTCCCCACGGACCATTCCTATCCTAGCTTTAGTCGGGAACTTTAGCAGTATGCACCAAGATGCAATGCAAGCTCTAGACTCTGCCAGAGCTGGTCGTCCCAAAAATGCATTATAGGATAAGTCTATGTTCATGACAAGAAATGGGAGAATTCGCACTCCCCTGCAGTCTCCTTCTCCAAGTCCCACATATAATTCAACTAATCCTACCGTATAGTCGTTGAATCGTTAAAGCCGCGTATCCACCTAGTGCAGGGTTTTAGATCTCTAGCTTCTAACTTCATCTAGTCTAAATATTTTTTGAACAAAATATTGACGGAACTCTCACAATCAACCAGGACCTTCCGTACCGTTGTCAGGCCAATTATGGCCGATATTACCAAAGGATCTATGCTCGGAGTTTCCACTCCTACACTTTCTCGATCGCGGAAAACAATGTCGTCCATCATTGTTTTCTGCTATTTGATTGGTGTAGCATCCTCGGAAGCATTTCACTCCTCTACATCCAAATGCTTCGCGTCGTTGATTTATTGTGGTTATGGTACTAAAACCTTCCGGGTGGGGCCCTCTGGCAATGGTGTTGATGATTATTCCTTTTCCCTTCTGTTGGGCGGTAGCTCTAGGAGCCGCCTGTCCTTGATTCGGGGTTGAGCCTCCTTGCCCCTGTCTCTCGAGGTAACTTTGTACTCATCAAGCTTCCCCTCTCGCAGTAGCCTTTCTATCACATCTCTTAAGTGTTGGCATTCATTCATTGAATGGTCATAGCTTTCAGGAAATAAGTAAAACTTTCCAGTTTCTCGTTCTTTTTCTGTCGAATCTCTAGGCGTAGGTTTCTTGTATTGCATCACATTATAAGTATCCAGATAAATGTTTTCCAGGGTATCGTTCAACGGCGTGTAATTTTGGAAGGACTGGAATCGGGTTCGTTTCTTAGAATCACCCTTTTGATTCTTGTTCCTTTTGTTTCCATTCTTACCCTGGTGAGCATTTTCTTTGTTCTGATTGCCAACATTGACTTCGATTTTCCCGGAACTATCGCCAGACTGGTTAATAGTGACATTACTTTGGATCTCTTCCCTCATAGCTTCGCTTAACCTTCTCTTTCGGTTTAAGTACACCTCCTCTTATCGTAGACGTATATTTGCTTTCTCATGAAATAATTCGATGGTTGTTGGGGGTTTTTCGACCACGTATCTCCCGAATTTCGTATCTTTGTCCACCCCGTCAATCATCGCCATCAGAATAGTTTTAAGATTGTGGTTGCTTACCTCAGTAACCGCCATATCGAAATGGTCCAAATACCCCCCCCCCCCCTTTAAGTTTCTCCAGGGGCTTGTTTAATCACTGATAGCTCTATGACATTCTTGGACTTCTAGGCATGTAGTCGGAACTGATTCAGGAACTTCTCTCTCAGATCCTTGAAGTTAAGAACTGATCGAGAAGGAAGTCTGGTAAACCACATCATAGCGACATCCTCAAGATATATTGGGAAAGCCTAACACGTTATGGCATCGGGAGCTGTTGATGCGTTCATATACCATGAGTAACACATCAAATGTTATCGAGGATCAGTTCTACCTGAATAATGGTTCATTATGGGCAAATTCAACCGCCTTGGGAATTGCACTTCTAAGATATCATCTGTAAAAGGCGTATGGCTGTGGTCTATACCCCAATCTTCATTCGTATATCCTCAACTACCGTTCAGTATTTAATGCACCATTGTTTTCACTTCTGCATTGCATAAAGTAGGTTCTGGTTCAGCGCTTTTATCCCTTCAACATCCTCCTGCTTCCGTTTCAGGCAACGTCAACTGATTTGTCGTCTAGACCGAGTTTCCTTGCCCCCTACGATCCTGGTCAATCACATGACGAGTAGGTTGGAGAAAGTAAGCTTGAGTGGTCTGGGAAGTGCCTTAGCGCTTAGGAAGAATGTGAGATCCATGCATCATCAATAACATAAGTTCTGCTAGACTAGGATCATTAGGACCAAGACAAACTGCAACATCCTCCCGCGAACCCAGTGAACCAAATCAGACCCGGTGGAGGTTTTCAAGCCTTTCATAAGGTCTCCACTGACGTGGATGTCGTTCATTCTCCTCAGAGGAGGATGAATCTTCAGCTACATGGCGATTGGTAGGGGACCGGTGTTCTCTATCTTGGTTATCAAATCCATATTATTCCGTATTGCAGCGTTATCCCGTCTTTGAGCTACTTTTAGGGCTGCATTAGTCTCTTCCAACCTGGAAAGCAGGTGCGCAAAGTCATCTTAAAAAATAGGTGCAGAAGGAGGAGGTTGATTGCTGGTTGTAGCAGCTAACCCAGAAGTCCCTTCTCTAGGTCGGGTCGAATTCGACCGGGGTACACTTGATCCGGGGACGTTCGACCCGGAAGCGTTTTCTGTTGTTGTCTCGATTTGCAGCCTGTTTCGTTGCTCTTCCTTAGCTTCGTTTCTTTGAGAATTTTGTTGGTTCCTATCTCTTCTCGGAGCCATAGTAATCAAACTGGTTGAAATCGTTGAAGACGTCAAACATGAAGAAAATACGGACTATTTCTTCGGACTTGGTGATCCAAATAATAGATAAGTAATCCCAAATGTTTAGAATTCAACTTTCTCAGTGAAAATACCAAAATGTTAGACCAAAAAATGGCACTAACACTGTAACAACCCGTATTTCTGATAACCTGTTATAACGTAAATCGAGGCAGAATTTAATTTATAAATCTGATTCAAGGGAAACGGGCTATGCCATTGCGTTCGTCTCGGAAAAATACGCGAAATAGAGTCCAAAATTTTGTAAATCGGAGTCCGTATGACCCGATTAAGGCCCAACGAAGTTTTCAGAAAATTTCTAAGTAAAAACATATTTCAAATTCAAATCTGAATTTGGAAATTGGGCCAGTTGGGCCAGGCGGGAAAAATTCCCGCCACAGTACCCAAGTCGACAGCCCTGTCGACTTGGGAGTCGACTTGGTCTGACCAAGTCGACAGCCCTGTCGACTTGGCTCAGACGAGCAGTCCTGCCTGGTGCACCATTTTGAGAATGTGTTGAGCTTGGGGGCCAGATTCGGTTTAGAGGGCTGAGATTGGAACTAGGGTTTAATACTATGGTCTAAAACACTAGCCTAATCTATAAATAAGACCCTAACCTACCCTAAATCATCATTATTCATTCTAGCAACTAAACTATGGCAAAATCAATCCTCTCATGGCCTCCACTCTCTTCATACAATTCCTAAATAAATTTCTAAGTGATTTTCCATGCATACAAGTGTTTTTAGACTTGTATGATCATCATTAGCTTGCATTCAAGTCAAGTTTCTCTATTGGCATCTTAAAGGAAGAGTTTTGATCAAGTTTGCTTGCATTTTGGGGTTTAATTAGTTGCATAAGGGTTTTCTTACATTTGCTATACTCATTTGAGTCCGCATAAGCATTGTAAGCCCTATTCCTTTCATACTTAAACTCTAAAGTTAAATGTATGATATGCAAGTTGTCATATGTTATGCAAGTTTTGTTATGCAAGTTTGATATGCAAGTTGTCATATGTTATGCAAGTTTTGTTATGCAAGTTTGATATGAAAGTGTCATATGTTATGCAAGTTTTGTTATGCAAGTTTGATATGAAAGTGTCATATGTTATGCAAGTTTTGTTATGCAAGTTTGATATGCAAGTTGTCATATGATATGCAAGTAGGTTATGCAAGTTTGGGATGGTCATATGGTTCATGTTATCATGTTATGCAAGCTTATCTTGAGTATGTAAACATAAGGCTTCAAGCTTTGTGCCAAAGGTTGCATTTTGGCAACATGTAAGTTACCATATCACTTATGATAACTTGCATGTAAGGCTAAATGCGAACTTGTGGCCATTTCTACATGTCATTTAGCACCATATATCATGAATATGCCAAGTTTGGTTTTATGAGACCTAAGGATGTAATATGCAAGTGTATGAACACATGAACATCTCATATGCCACCATGTTAAACTTGTGGCTTTAACATTTTTATGTCATGATTATGCCAAGTTCCCTCTTTCTATCCTTTATGCGCTATTGCGATATGTAAGCGATGGGATTGCGTTTGGGGTTGGGTAAACTTAAAAGACATAAAAACATAAGCTTGGGAATTTACCTATTAAGTTAGGTCTACCCTTTGGGAATTTACCTATTAAGTTAGGTCTACCCAAATGCTTGAAAACGTGTAATATGTTTTGGAAACATAATGGACATTACACTTAGGAAATATAAGTGTGGCCAACTCGAGGTTGGGTTGAGTTTGTAGCATAAATCTACCCGGAACCAACCGGCTTAACTAGTGGCTACAAACAATAGGACCCAATGTGAGAAGTTGGTCAAGTTGTGCTTGAACCCGAGGTTAGACTAGGTTGTGGTGTAAAGCTACCCGGACCCGCCCGGCTTAACTAGTGACCACAACGAGGTCTAATGTGAGAGGTTAAGGTGCATTAAATTAATTAATGCTACATGATAAGGTTAAGTAAATTTGATTTATGACACTTAACCAATTTGGCATGAATGGGTAGGTTAAGTGAAACCAGGCTTGATTTCTTAATGACACTTAACCGTAGAATACGACTGGTGGTTAGGGTTAAGTTAACCTTCACTTAACCAATCTGAACTCGGTAATTTAACGGGGTTAAGTTGAACTATACTTAACCAATCCAACTCAGTAATTTGATAAGGCTGAGAACCGATTTGATACATGGTCTGGATAAACTAACTGGATTGATAAATTAAACGAACCTGTTTTGCGGATCTGTAGGACCCACACTGAGTTAGGCAAGTTTGTAAATCTGTTATCTGATCCGTTAGTCTGAAAACTGATCGTCTGAACTTTGTATGTCTGAACTCTGTTAATAAGTTAATCTGAATCTGATAGTCTGGGGACACAAGGGGGAATACTTGTGTCATCTGTTGTTTGGGACCCATATTAGTCAGTAACCCTTTCTGGTATCAAAACTTTGACCCAACTGTAGGTAGGGTCCGGGCACGCTTACTGAACTAATTATAAGTGGTTCATTATGATAATGGCGATGGGTGTTGATGGTGCGTTCCAAACGGGTCATGTGCGTGCATGGATCCCGGTCTGCCTCTGAGGATGTAAGACGCCGTGACATCTGTAAATATGCCTGTGCCTATTGGTTTCACTTTAGGGAGTGATACACCCTATTGTGGAGCCGACACAGGGTATTTATGTATTAGGGAGCCGATCGCTTGGGTAGGATTTAGGGCACACTTAGCTCTGTCTGATTCTGTTGGTACCGTCTGTTTTGTTGGGTGGTAACACCCGTCTGTGTCTGCGTGGTACCGTCTGTTTTGTTAGGCCCACTACTAGAGTACACCTAATTGTAGTATTCCGTTTCTGTACTCTGTTCTGTTAGGGTGGTAAAAGCCCATTTTTTCCGAACTTTATCTATGAACCATTCTGTTCCGTCCTGTTTCGACGTAGACATTAGGGTAACACCTAATCCTGTTATACTAGTATTGGTACTAAGAAGTTGGATCTTGACTTAGGCCAGCACCTGATATTGGGCCAAGTTTAGGCCAAGGGATAAATTCTTGTTTATACATGACATGTTAGAAGGCTGGTACACCTGTGGTGAAAAACTTCACCTTGATTATGTGATGACTCCTTTGAACTATCTGTTAGATATTCACCATGCTAGTATGTAATTATCCTTATGTTCATCCCTGCTGCTCATGCCAGTTAACTTTATCAGTTTACATTGATTGTAGTAGGGCTTACTCAGTCTTTTTGACTGACCTGTTTCCTTTCGCCTCTTTTCTTCCATTTCCCCCACCCCCCCCCCCCCCCCCCCAGGTTCTCAGGGAGGGAATATTGGAGCTTAGCTGGATTTCTGATCGCTTGCTTGTGGGATTTTAGCTCATGTACGGTCTTGACATGAAGCTGGCTATGGTTATCACTTATTTTGGGGATAGTACTTATGTATTTCAGTTTTTCAGTGATGTTGTTTTTATCTAGACTTGTTTATTTGGAAAAGTGACATTATGTTGTACCAGACTTGTTTTGAAATGGTTCAAAATCTTCCGCTGTTTTATCTATGTTATTTACTTTGTTTACATATATATATATATATATATATATATATATATGTTCTTGTTCTGCCTTGATATATCATTATGCATGTTTACCTGATTCAAACGCCCCTCCAAAGTCAGAGTGCTTGCAAGAGTCACCCTGGCGGAGGTGGGGTGTTACATTTGGTATCAGAGCATATGGTTTACGAGAAGGGACAAAAAGGTTTTTAAAACTTTTGGAAAACTATTTTCAAAACCAAGTATAAAGTATTTTCCAAAGAAAAGTCTAGTTTATTTTAAAAGGCTATTCCCCAAAAGCCATTAGCACAATCCTTAGTTATCTATTTTTAGTTTCCTCATTCTGAATCTATCTTTTCCGTCATTTCAGTATGGCCGATAACTTTGTTATCCCAGAGGGAGTGCAAGTTCCTGTTTGGTATAGGAGACTTATGGAGGCTAGGGCGACCGAAGCCGGCCCCGCAAATGTTACTCCTCCTCCGGTGGTTAATGTTCCTCCTCCTCCTGTCGCTGAGGTTCCTCCTCCCCCTCAGCATCCTCCAGTAGAGTTCACGAAGATTTGCAAGGACTTCAAAGCAATGGGTGGCAAGAACTTCCTAGGTACCGAGACTTTTGTAGAGGCCCGGAATTGGTTGAAAGAGACCGAGGATTTATTCGCTATCTTTGGATTAGATGATCAGAGAAAGATTTTGTTGGCGATTTGGCTTATGAAGGATGAAGCCGCTTATTGGTGGGAGATCACCACTGCGACTAGGCCCGTTGAGACTTGGGCCGATTTCAGGACAAGATTCGGGCTTGAGTTTCTGTCTTCTACTGAAGAGAATTTGCAAATGGAAAGGTTTATTGCTTTGAAGCAAGGAGACATGTCTGTCAAAGAATACGTGAACAAGTTCAATCAGTTAGCTTGTTTTGGCTTGGATATGGTGAGTACTACTCAGAAGAAGGCTCTTCGTTTTGCTAGAGGGTTGAATGAGCCGTTACAGGAGTTAGCTATGTCTCATGTGCCCATGGGGGCCACGTTTGAGAGTTTGGTAGATATGGCCCTACTCAATGAAGAGAACAAGGGTGCAAAGAAGGAGGTCAAGGTGAATGAGTCTCAAAACAAGAAAACGGGGCCCAAAAAGGAAATGCAAAAGAAGGAGGAGAAGTCTGAAGATAAGAAGGAAAAGAAGTGCTTTACTTGTGGAAGCTCAACTCATCTAAACAAGGATTGCAGAAAGAGGAAGGGCACTTGCTTTAACTGTGGAGAGATGGGACACTTCACTAGGGACTGCCCGAAGAAGAAACGGACTACATCGAAAGGAACGGTGAATACTCGCGTGGCGGGTGAATAGATTAGGGCTAGAATAATTTGTCTGTAGGTTGTTTAATTTTCCTTGTCTAATTTTCAGTTTGAAACTCTTTTTCTGGTATTTTGATTCTGTAATGGAAACTCGATACTTTAATGATAGTCTTGTTTCTGATCTGGTAATAGTCTCAAACTCCCTGAGAGTTATAACTCATCTGTTTGTGATAAATTGGGGTTTGAGAGTATCTGTGTTGGGCATGAGGGTGACTATGACGAGTACATTCTGGGTTTCTACCATGCTTAGTTTCCTAAGAATCATTTGGGAAAAATCTGATCTGTACTGGTAGTCTGTAAATATATGAAGTTTTTGTTTTATCTGTACTCGCTTCCATCACTCGACTGTATCTTGTTGAAATAGGAATCCTATGGATGTAAACATGTGTTTGAGACATGTTATGTTTGATGGTTGCAAGTGGATGCAAGTGGTTGCTAGTGATTGCTCGTGGATGCATAAACACACACTAGGCACTAGATCGGCTTGAAATACACTCTCATATTGCATATGGACGTGTGTACATTTTCAATTCTTATGGTTGCAAGATGGTTGATTCAGCACATGGGTGTTGCATATGGACGAATGTTTGTGCACACATATAGTATTATATGATTAGGACTATTTGCATACATAATGGATTCATTTCACTAACATACTCTGCATTGATGATCTTTGCATTAGATAAGAACATATACACACACCTTTTGCATATGTTCATACCGCATTAGAATCTTGTAAGGACGATGATTGCTCGTGGATGATGTTTTGAGTAGATGGATGATTGGATGGTAGGATACGTTCTTCCTAACTTGAAGATTTCGGGGACGAAATCCTTTAAGGAGGGGAGAATGTAACAACCCGTATTTCTGATAACCTGTTATAACGTAAATCGAGGCAGAATTTAATTTATAAATCTGAATCAAGGGAAACGGGCTATGCCATTGCGTTCGTCTCGGAAAAATACGCGAAATAGAGTCCAAAATTTTGTAAATCGGAGTCCGTATGACCCGATTAAGGCTCAACGAAGTTTTCAGAAAATTTCTAAGTAAAAACAGATTTCAAATTCAAATCTGAATTTGGAAATTGGGCCAGTTGGGCCAGGCGGGAAAAATTCCCGCCACAGTACCCAAGTCGACAGCCCTGTCGACTTGGGAGTCGACTTGGTCTGACCAAGTCGACAGCCCTGTCGACTTGGCTGTCGACTTGGCTCAGACGAGCAGTCCTGCCTGGTGCACCATTTTGAGAATGTGTTGAGCTTGGGGGCCAGATTCGGTTTAGAGGGCTGAGATTGGAACTAGGGTTTAATCCTATGGTCTAAAACACTTGCCTAATCTATAAATAAGACCCTAACCTACCCTAAATCATCATTATTCATTCTAGCAACTAAACTATGGCAAAATCAATCCTCTCATGGCCTCCACTCTCTTCATACAATTCCTAAATAAATTTCTAAGTGATTTTCCATGCATACAAGTGTTTTTAGACTTGTATGATCATCATTAGCTTGCATTCAAGTCAAGTTTCTCTATTGGCATCTTAAAGGAAGAGTTTTGATCAAGTTTGCTTGCATTTTGGGGTTTAATTAGTTGCATAAGGGTTTTCTTACATTTGCTATACCCATTTGAGTCCGCATAAGCATTGTAAGCCCTATTCCTTTCATACTTAAACTCTAAAGTTAAATGTATGATATGCAAGTTGTCATATGTTATGCAAGTTTTGTTATGCAAGTTTGATATGCAAGTTGTCATATGTTATGCAAGTTTTGTTATGCAAGTTTGATATGAAAGTGTCATATGTTATGCAAGTTTTGTTATGCAAGTTTGATATGAAAGTGTCATATGTTATGCAAGTTTTTTTATGCAAGTTTGATATGCAAGTTGTCATATGATATGCAAGTAGGTTATGCAAGTTTGGGATAGTCATATGGTTCATGTTATGCAAGCTTATCTTGAGTATGTAAACATAAGGCTTCAAGCTTTGTGCCAAAGGTTGCATTTTGGCAACATGTAAGTTATCATATCACTTATGATAACTTGCATGTAAGGCTAAATGCGAACTTGTGGCCATTTCTACATGTCATTTAGCACCATATATCATGAATATGCCAAGTTTGGTTTTATGAGACCTAAGGATGTAATATGCAAGTGTATGAACACATGAACATCTCATATGCCACCATGTTAATTTTGTGGCTTTAACATTTTTATGTCATGATTATGCCAAGTTCCCTCTTTCTATCCTTTATGCGCTATTGCGATATGTAAGCGATGGGATTGCGTTTGGGGTTGGGTAAACTTAAAAGACATAAAAACATAAGCTTGGGAATTTACCTATTAAGTTAGGTCTACCCTTTGGGAATTTACCTATTAAGTTAGGTCTACCCAAATGCTTGAAAACGTGTAATATGTTTTGGAAACATAATGGACATTACACTTAGGAAATATAAGTGTGGCCAACTCGAGGTTGGGTTGAGTTTGTAGCATAAATCTACCCGGAACCAACCGGCTTAACTAGTGGCTACAAACAATAGGACCCAATGTGAGAAGTTGGTCAAGTTGTGCTTGAACCCGAGGTTAGACTAGGTTGTGGTGTAAAGCTACCCGGACCCGCCCGGCTTAACTAGTGACCACAACGAGGTCTAATGTGAGAGGTTAAGGTGCATTAAATTAATTAATGCTACATGATAAGGTTAAGTAAATTTGATTTATGACACTTAACCAATTTGACATGAATGGGTAGGTTAAGTGAAACCAGGCTTGATTTCTTAATGACACTTAACCGTAGAATACGACTGGTGGTTAGGGTTAAGTTAACCTTCACTTAACCAATCTGAACTCGGTAATTTAACGGGGTTAAGTTGAACTATACTTAACCAATCCAACTCAGTAATTTGATAAGGCTGAGAACCGATTTGATACCTGGTCTGGATAAACTAACTTGATTGATAAATTAAACGAACCTGTTTTGCGGATCTGTAGGACCCACACCGAGTTAGGCAAGTTTGTAAATCTGTTATCTGATCCGTTAGTCTGAAAACTGATCGTCTGAACTTTGTATGTCTGAACTCTGTTAATAAGTTAATCTGAATCTGATAGTCTGGGGACACAAGGGGGAATACTTGTGTCATCTGTTGTTTGGGACCCATATTAGTCAGTAACCCTTTCTGGTATCAAAACTTTGACCCAAATGTAGGTAGGGTCCGGGCACGCTTACTGAACTAATTATAAGTGGTTCATTCTGATAATGGCGATGGGTGTTGATGGTGCGTTCCAAACGGGTCATGTGCGTGCATGGATCCCGGTCTGCCTCTGAGGATGTAAGACGCCGTGACATCTGTAAATATGCCTGTGCCTATTGGTTTCCACTTTAGGGAGTGATACACCCTATCGTGGGGCCGACACAGGGTATTTATGTATTAGGGAGCCGATCGCTTGGGTAGGATTTAGGGCACACTTAGCTCTGTCTGATTCTGTTGGTACCGTCTGTTTTGTTGGGTGGTAACACCCGTCTGTGTCTGCGTGGTACCGTCTGTTTTGTTAGGCCCACTACTAGAGTACACCTAATTGTAGTATTCCGTTTCTGTACTCTGTTCTGTTAGGGTGGTAAAAGCCCATTTTTCCCGAACTTTATCTATGAACCATTCTGTTCCGTCCTGTTTCGACGTAGACATTAGGGTAACACCTAATCCTGTTATACTAGTATTGGTACTAAGAAGTTGGATCTTGACTTGGGCCAACACCTGATATTGGGCCAAGTTTAGGCCAAGGGATAAATTCTTGTTTATACATGACATGTTAGAAGGCTGGTACACCTGTGGTGAAAAACTTCACCTTGATTATGTGATGACTCCTTTGAACTATCTGTTAGATATTCACCATGCTAGTATGTAATTATCCTTATGTTCATCCCTGCTGCTCATGCCAGTTAACTTTATTAGTTTACATTGATTGTAGTAGGGCTTACTCAGTCTTTTTGACTGACCTGTTTCCTTTCGCCTCTTTTCTTCCGTATCCCCACCCCCCCCCTCCCCCCCCCCCCAGGTTCTCAGGGAGGGAATATTGGAGCTTAGCTGGATTTCTGATCGCTTGCTTGTGGGATTTTAGCTCATGTACGGTCTTGACATGAAGCTGGCTATGGTTATCACTTATTTTGGGGATAGTACTTATGTATTTCAGTTTTTCAGTGATGTTGTTTTTATCTAGACTTGTTTATTTGGAAAAGTGACATTATGTTGTACCAGACTTGTTTTGAAATGGTTCAAAATCTTCCGCTGTTTTATCTATGTTATTTACTTTGTTTACATATATATATATATATATATATGTTCTTGTTCTGCCTTGATATATCATTATGCATGTTTACCTGATTCAAACGCCCCTCCAAAGTCAGAGTGCTTGCAAGAGTCACCCTGGCGGAGGTGGGGTGTTACAAACACCCAAGACTAGATTTCGTAGAGATGAATAAAGAAAAACAAATTAAAAGAAAATGAAAGTAAGCAAACACATAGAATTTATAGTGATTCAGCGTTAACGAGCCTACTTACAGTATATAAGCTTTTTATTCAACAAAGAATTACAAGTATAATGCTTAGAAACTGTCAACACTCAAATTACAATCAATCCCTTCTCAAAAATATTGAAATTCACTCAGAAATCAACAAAATGCTTGCGGGTCGAATATTAATGGCGGCAGAGTGTAGAGCTATCAAGTGGACAAAAGATCCCTTTACATTGGTTGGGTCAGGTATTTATAATGGTCGGATTTGGCCTTTTAGGCGGGAATGGTTACCATGTGTGTGGCAGCAACTCCGGTTTAAAAGGTACCCAGTTTGTGTGGTTTATGGGTTGTGGATAGTGGTCACGTGTCACCAAACCTACGCAAAAAAGTGGCAGTGGGAAGTGGATTTAGATAATACAGGAAATGGGGTCGGGTCGAGTTGATCCCATTCGACCCGATGGCCTTCGACCCGATACTGCTTTTCCTTCGCTCGACTCGGATACCCTATTCCCTATTCGACTCGAGTTGCCCATTCGTTGCTTCTCTATTTTGTTTGGCTTGGGAGGTGGAAAGCTACACATCTTGACTTAACTGCAACTTGATTCGATCTCTTGTTCTTGGAGGTCTTGGAAGGACACGACCTTTGGTGTCTAATGCACGTGTCCGTAATCACACGATCACTGGACGACCATGTCACAAGGCAGGCTAACATTAATATTCTGTTATAAGGAAGCCTTCAAACACAGTTTCAGAACCCTAGTTATATTATAACCTGAACCCAAAAAATATATACTGAATTATAATGTACATGAATGTATGTGTATGTATATATATATTATCATAAAGTCTCTTCATAAACTAACGGAAGTGCTAGTAGATGTAAATATGCAGGTGTATAAAGTGGAGATGATTAAATTTTTGTCCCAAAGAACAAAAGCTTCTTTTATTCTAGGGGTTTAAATGTTAACCAGAAATATCCTCTAAGGAAGATAGAATGAAAGAAGAAAAATAAAAACCAAAAAAGATGGTTTTTGAGAAACAAGAAAACAGCTTTCGATAATATCGAAGGGACAACTGTAAAAATATTAGAGCAAATAAGAGGAACTGTAAGAAATATCCAACCTCAAGAAGATAGAACCTTCCCAAATCAAGACAAAAGCAAGGCTATCGAAAAGGAATAAAGGGAGCAGAAGAATTTCGAAGCAAATGAAAGCATTCATACATATATAGAAAAAGTTAAAAAGCAGGATGCAACCTTTCGATTAAAACCAAAAGGTACATCTTCAGAATCTATGAAGGAAGCAACCTTTCAGGTCAACGAAGAAAAAAGGATCTTATACCCTTTGGACCAAACACACCCTTCAGTTCACTCGAAGGAGAAGCTCTGATCATCTTTGTTATACGAGGAAAACGTTACCATGGGAAAAGAGACCTTTCGATATATCCAAAACAAGGACCTTCAAAGGTATATTTTGTCTGCAAGCACCAGCCTTCTATTCAGGATAAAGGCTACCTTACGAAGGATTTAAAAGCTATCCGTCAAAATACCAATCACGCGCTTACAACGGGATACACTTTTATTCTACAACTGCGTTGACGACATTAAAATGCAGGAGCTTTGGAGCTACTTCCATTTCGCCTTCAAACTAGTATTTGTTGGGGAGACAAGTCAAAGGAATGAAATGCGAGAAGGAGGCTAACCCGCATATATAAATACAACCCTAGAGGTCAGAAATTGATATAGATTTTTCTCATTTCAAAATTTTCAAACTAAATTACGGAGTGGAAACCCTAAATCACATATCAATTTGAGGATTTCTATTTCTTAAAATCTCATTTGACAATAAATAATCCAGCAAAAAGGATCGATTATCATTGGCATAAGAATACTAATTTTAAGGAGAAGGAGATTAATCATTTTGGCTATTAGCAAGCCTAATAGACAATTGCACATGATTCATACTTCTATTTTTATTTTTATTTTTTAATTTGATATATAATGAAGTCATGTCATAAAACTTATACAGGAAGAAGTTTTGATAAGCATATTATCATCCCTAAGGTCGACGAATGAGCATGTCAAAGCACAAAATCATTTCCTTCTAAATGATTCAAGAGGCTAGTCACTGATAGGCTTTATCACGTAATAGAATTCAATTATCTTTATTTACTTGATAAAGCCGCCCTTCAATGGGAAGATATTTATTGGTTTCTTCGTTGGAACCGTCTATCAAGAAGCTTTCGATGGTCAATCCTTCAGCTGTATAGGAGGCCGAGATTATACGAGAAGCTAGAAGCTACTAAAGTGCTACCATCCTGACTTCTCCCTAGCTTTCGACATTGATGAAGGCTAGAGAGGACAAGTTAAAACTCGTGTAAAAATCCTCATGAAAAGTGTGAGTCAAACGAAACCCTTCAGAGTTCGGACGAAAGGGATAAATCTATCTTAAATTATGAAAATAAAGTGAGTTAGAGGTCCTTAACATTTTGGGAAACATCCTTAACCTTTCGGGTTACTCCCCATTTAAATGATTTTGGATGTTAACGAATCTTATTGTTGACATCTATATTCAAGGTCTCTTTATCAACATGTTTTTCTGTTAATTTTGAAATTGTAATACATGAAATAATAGCATTTTTTATTTCTTTCCACCTAATATTATTTTATCAACAGAAGAGCATCTTTTATAAAGGAATAAAGGAATCAAAGAAAGAAGTTTTCCTAAGGTACACACTCATTTGAGCAAGAAGCAGGATGCTACTATAAGTTCACATTTCTCCTTCCTCCACCTGCCTTTCTTCCCATCCGTCAGTATTATGCAAAACACTCACTTCACCTTAGTTCATTTTTAATTTTTTCAAAGAAAACAATCATCTACTTTCTCATCTTAAAAATATAACCCTAAAAGGCAATCCTGAAATCATAGTTAATCGATTTCATTTTCACTTCCTAAAAACCTCTATCAATTCAAAATTTCTTTAAAAAGTTATAGTTGTTCTATGAATTTCAACTCAGAATTTTATATATATATATATATATATGCTTATTTTATGAATTTGATGTAAAATGGTAGACGACATCATTTAAAATCTCTTTCCAAACAAAAAAAAATTGAAGGTATGGCAAGCACGTTCAAACTAAAAAGACATGACTTATGTTAGATAAATAAATTCAAAGAAGACTCTTCGTAAAGTTTAAAGTATGTAAATCTTTTGCGCTAACAATGGAGGCAGAGCCGGCTCTTTGTTGTGGGTTGCCCTAGGCAAAACTGTAAGGTAAGGCAGCCTACAAAGCAGTAAACGGGTAAAAATGGGAAAACGTTGCCCCTACAGCCCTACTGCAACAAGAAAGCTTCAAAAATGGGAAATTGTTGCTCCTGCCGCAACAAAAAAGCTTCAGAAATGGGAAAATGTTGAAGCCTCCCAGA
The DNA here is from genome assembly GCA_030737875.1 of Allium sativum. Lineage (NCBI taxonomy): Eukaryota > Viridiplantae > Streptophyta > Magnoliopsida > Asparagales > Amaryllidaceae > Allium > Allium sativum. The sequence continues at coordinate 340,200,175 of CM060919.1, forward strand.
ATCGAACCCTCCACCTTTCAATTAATAAAGCAGAACACAACCATCTAACCCATCAGGCAATTGTTAAATTATTA